>CALSBZ010002273.1:232836-250717 GCA_943591055.1 Gobionotothen gibberifrons
ACACACACACACACACACACACACACACACACACACACACACACACAAGCACACACAAACACACACATGGCCTGTACTGTATGCTTACAATTGGCCTATATTTACAGTATCTGCATGTGTTTGTGTGACTTTTTTCCTCTGGTAGATGTGCAGTGTGCCAGTGTGCGTGTGTGTGCGTGTGTGTGCGTGTGTGTGCGTGTGTGTGCGTGTGTGTGCATGTGTGTGTGTTTGAGTGTGCATGTGTGTGTGTTTGAGTGTCTTGGCAGCCAGTAGGTGTATGAATGTCATACACAATGGGTCTGACTTCCACCAGCTCCTATTCTACAAATTGATGTTTATATCATTCAATTTAGGATGTTTGCATTAGATTAAATTGTATATACAAAAACAATTCTCCTTTTAAAATACAGGAAAATTCCAGCCTCAGTATTAGTTTCCAATTGAGTGGTGTTATTTAACTGCTTTTCTTTTCTTTTGATGACATCAAATGAGCTTCATCAGCAGATGGAGCTTGCGCAGCTGATTTCTTATTTAAAAATGGAGGTTTACATTTTATTCTCACCTTGAAATTTAGGTGAAAAATTACTTATATTTACTATCTCCTACATTACCCAGAATGCCTTTGACATCAGCGAAAGAATGGGCATTGGAAGTGCAGGTGTAATGAAAGAATATTTCTAGCTTTGTCACATCTGATTCACATTGACTTTTTATTGTTAAACAAAATTTAAGACGGATCAAATCAGATCCAAAAGTAACATCTGTTTGCTCCACGGGTCATAAAAGTGCATTATTTTGTACCCGTCTACACCCACCACAACTTCATTCTGTGTCATAACACAAAGTGATTTAGGCGATTTGAACTGGAATCATAGGAGGAGCCGTTGGTGTTTTATCAGTCCTCTGGCACATCTTGCACAGTCGTGTCACTCTTTCCATGTCATGGTCAACTAGCCTGTGGCTGCTGGCCTCTCCACACTCTCATATCTGAGGCCTTCGAGCCAGTGTTCTTTTTTCTTCCAGCTTTTTGCGGTCTTGGTGTCGCTTTCTCTCTTGTTTCTTTTTGTCCTCATCTTATAATGACTCCATTCGCTCCGAACGACTCTCTATTAATGGCTAACTCCTTAGAGTGGTAGATAGGAGAGTAATAGATAGAAAGACAGATACATAGAAATACTAAGAGCTACCGCAACTTGTCCCAGATCCTTTCCCCAGACAAATGAGGGCCAGCGCCAGGCCAATGGCTTGTTCCCTGACACTTGGATGCCAGCTCCCTCTGTGGTTTCGACCAATGAGCTCACCCCTTTTGAAAAACAGCAGTGACATCACTGTTTTGGCCCATCGCAGCTCCCACCCAGTCAGAAATCGGAGGTAACCCACAGCGAAATGCAGGAAGAGGCTAAAAATGAACGGAGAGAAAAAGATTGGAAGATGGTTTTCATTTTAAGGTAATAAGGTTGGTTTATAGGAGAGGAAAGAGAGGGTGAGGCCGGATCGAGTACAGACAACGCAGACACATATACTTATAAATAGATGCACATTTTTCTGCTGGCCATGTTTTGGCTCCATCTTCTTCTACCACCACTAAACTTATATTCCAGTGGTTTTGTTTCAGAACGGTTTTAACCTTTATACAGAGCTTCCTGTCTGTCTGCCCTTTCTCCCGCTTCTTTTTTTTCCTCGAGGTCATCAGCTGATTCAGCAGCTGGTGTTCTTGACACTGCCTCTCGTTGATCTCCTGACCTTTCAACTGTGACCTCAGCAAGAACCCTCCCCAGACACACGCAGTTAAGATTTACTGGCCAGTAAGCCTGATTCTGACAAACCATCTGACACACATTTACGAATCAAATTATGCATGCATATAACAAAAGATGTCTGGTTAGCTTTTCTTTTTTTGCATATAGATGGAGGCCTACTAAAAATGTAACACAAATATTTAGCCAAGGCAGGTAAGGCAATATTCAATGGTGGACTCGATCAAACAATTACTATACTATACTATTACTGTCTGACATGAATTTAGATGATTCAACTTAGCTTATAATTTATTCCATCTGAGTGTTAAAAACATTTTCAATTCTTTAATTTGCATTTTATAGCAGACTATAAGCTTGTGAGGCCTGAAAACGGACTTGTATTTTGTTAATTACCGAGAAGAAGCAAATGTATAAAATGTTTCATGATCAGTGATTGTGCTGTCATGTCAAATGTTTGTTGTTGGTTTTTCATGTATTGTGTCTTGACATTTGTCTATGTTGATGTTACACATGGAGCTGCTGTGATGCAAGTCAAATTTCCGACTTGATCTGACCATTAAAGTATTTCAGTCAGACAACTCATGTGTTTCTTTAACATGTTTATTAGAAGCAGCATATAGTTGAGTTTGGCGTCTAGGCTCGGGCCTCATCACTCCACAGATATACATAGCACGATGAGTGATGATTAAATAACTAACCCCTCGAGCCTACAGGTGGAAGCTGGGGTGGAGCTGGGGTGGTGGAGCTGGGGTGGTGGTGGGGCGGGCAAGCAGCAGTGACGTGGAAGTAGCTGCAGCAATAGCAGCAGCAAGCAATGCATAGAGAGATATCTGGCAGGTTAAATAGAGCGGCATATTAAGGAGACTCTGTTTGGTTGGTTGTAGAGTGGCAAGGGGCGTTATGTATGTATTGGTAGTGGTGGTGGTCTAATGGATAGTGAGGTGGGCTGAAGATCGGAAGGTTGTGAGTTCAAATCCCGCCAGGAACACCACCCTTGAGTAAGGCACTTATCCCTTAGTTACTCCAGGGAGAATGTCCCTGTAATCGGTAATTGTAAGTCGCTTTGGATAAAAGCGTCAGCTAAATGAAATCTAATGTAATGAACCCTTTCTAATGTATGAATGCAGCATAAGTGCTCGAGTTGACTGTCTGAACTAGCTCGCAGGCTTCGCCCCATTATCGTATCGTATCTGCATAAAAGTTAGGTCTACATTTTTTTACAACAAACGTATATTTTTTATGTATACAGAATACAGCTGAGGCCCCAGCACAGAACCCTGAGGAACACCTTACGGAGAGTTAAGAAATCAAACTTTACACCGTCATAGCAGCTACTGGGTATTATCTTAAAGCATATTATTGCTTGTTACATTGCCTCACCTCGTTTGGAAGTGTGCCTTCTTATGGCCAGCCTTTGCGGTCACAACCTCACTTCATTAACCTTGAGGGTGTTACTGTCACCCTTGCCGCCCTGTGATGTCATGTTGTGATGTGGATCAGGAGGGGGCTCAGAACGGATCTGTGTGTGTGTGTGGACTTGGTGGTATAAGGGAGGAGGAAGAAGAGGGGGATCCAATTTGTTTGTTTTGCCCTCCAGACGTGTCCGAGAGCAGATTAAGGGATTTAGCCTGAGAGGGGTGGCACAGGAGGGACTTAAACTCCTCACCCATCCACATCCTTGGCTGATGAACTCAGGCACAATACTCTATGGTGGTCATAGAAATCAAGATGAGTTATAGGGAAAATATTAGGATGGAGGGTTGTTATATCAAAATGATGAAGGTGTGGTGAAAAGGAAGAGAAGACAGGAAGTCACAGCCATACCTCTTCCAGCCGTCTGATCTTGTCTTGTTTAAGTGCTAATCCCAAACCTTAAGCACCAACAGAATTAGGGACCCCAAATCTTGTAGCTTTGCCAGCTTTCACACGCAATGGCTGTCTTAGAGAACAGAAGCTCCACTGTTAGCAACTAGAAACGTTCTCCACTGTTCTTCTGGGCCAAAGACATGAAACGTTGTATTTGTAACAGTATGATTTCAAAGTCATATGCATTTACTGTATAGTAGGTGTGATCAAAAGAAATGATTGCCTTAAGTAGAACTGAGATGTTCAACTTAAGTATGATTTTGAGTTACTTTTACTTAACTGGAGTACTCTATTTGTTCACTCAATCAAACAGCAATACAAAAGCTTTTATTATTTAAAAAATCGGATGCACTTTTAAAGATGAAACTACCCAAAAGTATATAAAGTATAGGTAACTACAACTTACACATTCATGCATCAGTAATAATAACCCAATTGTATTTCACACTGTTTTAATGTTATGTTATGTTTAGTAAAAGGTTTCGAATAATTTTTCCACCACTGGAAACAGTCTATTTCAGCAATTTTAAAATGCATAAATCAAATAATTCCCAAGGCGATGTATTTGAAAGAAACAATTGTCTGACTAACAGTCCAAAATATTACATTTAGGAGAAACAGATAAAGCAGCTAATCCTCAAAATTAAAATGCTGCAACCTGCGTATTGAGCATTTTTACATGATAAAAGATTAATCAAAGTTGTTCATTCTTTTCTTTCTTTTTTAAAAACCATCAAATTTGTCAACCAATCATTGTCTTTCTTTTTTATTTTGCCGCATTTTGTGAGTGAACCCCAGCACCTCCTCCTGCTAACACCAGCCTGCCACGCGCGCATGAATGTGTGTATGTAATTTTGTTGGGGTTAAGAGGAAGGAGGTTGGATTGGGGTGGGGTTAAGGGGGCGGGGGGGGGTTCAGCAAACTGCAAACAAACGAATGAACGCCAAGCTCAAATTCAACTGCGGGTCGCCGAGGCCGGGGCCCGGGGCCTACCGTGGTGTGGATCTTTTGTAATGTATATCAAGTTCACCAAGGGCCTTTTCATCTGACAGGCCATTGTTAGGGGAGGCTAGCCGGCGTTCTCCTCCCCTCTTAACCCCCCCCACCCGGCACGGGAGCAGGTTGGCTTGCAATTGTTTTATGGAAATGCACGCGGGCCTGGCCGGGTGTCTGCCAGCCGAGGACAGAGAGGAGGGGGGGGGGGATACTGTGTCTGTGTGTGTGTGTGTGTGTGTGTGTGTGTGTGTTTGTGTGTGTGTGTGTGTGTGTGTGAGTGAGTGTGGGTGTGGGGGGGGGTGTGGGTGTGGGTGTGGGGGGGGGTGGATGTGACGCCGACCCCAGCGAACGCCCCTGACCCTGAGCAGATGGCGAGGCAGGGTCTCTCCGCTGAGCCAGAATTAATAGCGTGTGCCATGTCACATTGTCTGAGACGGGCCCGCTGAAAGCCCCCCCGCTCAACCCCCCCACACGTCACCCCCCCGACTCCCACTTATACCCTGATTTTTGCACTCTTCGTCTCTCTCTTACCCAACTTTCTTCAGCAGCTCCTTTACCATTTCTTCCTGCTTTTCTATCTCTTTCTCTTCTTCCGGCACTTTTTACCTCCCATACATCACATCGCTTGTCCCCCCCCCCCCCCTCCTCTGATCCCCAAAGATCTCCTCCAGTTTACTCCTTCGTTCACTCATTCATGTATTCACGTGTGCCTCATTCATCCTTCTTTTTAATAGACACTCATTCACAGGTTTGCCCACTCGCCGAGGCTTTATCGGAGGACAATTAAGGCACCTGCGTTTCTAAAGCTCCCCTGCTGAAAGCCCGCCACCCCATTTCCTCACCCGTCTGTTCACACTACTACTACTGTTCACTCGCTCACTCACTCATGTACAGAGTTGCTGGCTCAGCCCAATCACTGCGTGCGTGTCACTCAGTCACGCTACATAAATGCAGATAAATCTGAAAACACGCCTTTTTTTCCCCTCATTGGTCTTCCATTTGTACTAGGACCATAGAGACCTTTAAAAATTGCTCCCAAAAGTGGATACATTTGAAAATCCTGGTCTCACATTGCAGTATGGATGATTTATCATTGAAATGTGATGCATTTTTTAGAACCTTTTCTCTGGTGCACATGTTTGTGAGCCATTTCTCTCAAAGTCGATGAAAAGCCACTTGGCGGAAAGTGGTGCAAAAGTGCAGGTGCAGACTCGAGTGGCCTGCGCATAGCCAAAAAATATGATTTCCAAACTCATTTGAATAATTTTGAATGAAATGAACACAAATCTCAACTTTTTCCATTTAAACCGAGAGAATAGATTGAACTTTAGCTGCTTTTGTTAGGATATGGGCTTCTCAGAATGTTTTATCCTATCTTCCTGTTCTCATATCAAAACAAATTCAAGCCAACCTTTTATCAGCATGAGAAGTCTGCCAAGTTACCATAGCAACAGTGGTGCAAACTTCTGGTTTCGAGGTCAAATTGCGTGCTTGTTTAGTTGAGTAAACATAGGAAATAGGAAATACATCCTCTACACTAAGTAAATAATATTAAAGTTAATATTGAAGTTAAAAGAGAAGATGGAAAAAAGGGTAGCATAGGAACAAAACGTTGTCAATGAGCAATATAGTTTATCTGTGTAATCCAAACTTCTAAATAAAAATTAAAGAAATAACAAGACTGAGAGTCAACAGGCATGCTATCGGCTCTTTGAGGCTTGAGCTAAAAGTCAGAATGATGCTGAAATGTAGCGAGTGTAATGTTTATCATCTTAATTTAGTATATTTTTTTGTGTTTTGGTCATAAATTTGTCACATTTTCCCCTGATGATGGCCTACATGCCTCCTGGGTGAACATGAATTCCTGTCCCACATTTCATGGCAATCATTGTTAAGATATTTCAGTCTGGGCCATAATGTTGTGTGGATGTCCACTATCTAGTCTGTGGGTGTGGATCCATCGCAAATATTTGCAGGGCCTCCCTCCATCCCTCCCGGAGCGGCACAGTGGCTGCCAAGAATGGATAAGAGGGTCAGGGGTATGTTTCCCCCCCCCCCTAATCACCAGTCTTTTTCCTGCCCCCCCCGGTCCAACCCCCGCCTCCTTTCCCTCTATCGGCCTCCAGACAGACAGCCTGGGAGATGGAGGAGGGGAGGAGGACGCCGAGGGTCACGGCATCATCGCTGCAGTCAGTTTGCCAAAGAGTGTGTGTGGCCGTGCGTGTGTGTGTATCTTTCACGCAATCACCTCTTCCCCTTTTTGTGTCACGAAGAGTTAGGCCTATTTTTGCAATGGAAAATGATTGCCAGTGTGAAAAATATGTATGTATGCGTGTGAGGACAGCGAGAGAGTGTGTGTGGGTGTTGAAAAGGCAAAGGTCAAGGTTTTAGAGGTTCACTTGGCTTAGGCTTGTTCCCTCCAAAGCCCCGACAGCCAAAAATGCTGCGGTTAACAAAACAAAACTGTCCATCTAAACACTATCGACTAGACTTTTGCAATAGCAGCCCTGAGTTTTGGAAAAAAAAGTCTGTAAATATACAATACATCGTGTTTTACAAGTTCACAAGTGCATGTGTTGCATTAAAATATGAGAAGAAACACAGGATATTAGTTTTATAATTCAAGATTCAAGGATACAAGGCTGTTATTGTCATTTGTACATACAGTGTAGTTATGACAATGACATTCTTAGGTCACAGCTAGGCTCCTCCAACAGTGCAACACAATACAACAGATATTAGTGCAAGTAAATAAAATAAAATAGAATAGAATAGAAATTGTGCAGAATAGTCTACAAGTAATTGGAATATTGATATATACATATAAGTTACAACCAGATGAATGTTATGGATGTTCTTTCAAAAGTTCAGGTGTTTAACATTAACATTCTTATGGCCATTAATATTTATAATTTCACTGGAACAATTAATCAAAAAATGTGTTCTAGAAACACAAAATATGTATTAGGGTTATGCTTGAGTTGACTAAAGTACTTGGTACCCACTAATAACTGTCCATCAATCTTTTTGTCAAGATATAATACAGCCTGCCACTCGATCTTGTTAAAAAAACATTAACGTTCTGTATTGTAACATTATCCGGTTGCTTCTGCTACGAGCCCTCACCAAGCTTTGGCTTCAGAAGTCTTAACTGACAAGGGCGGCAGGCCAAGCTAAACGAGTTATGTTCTTAGTTTACTGGTTGTGAATATCCCAGGAGGGTTTTCACAAAGTGGAGGGCTTTACTTTTGTTGGATGGTTCCATTGTTATGACATTTTGACCCTGTTACTGATTAGTCTCTTAAGGGTTTGAATTTTGGAGGAGTTGTAGCTGTGTTTTTTTTGTTTTGTTTCTGGGACAAAACCTCTCTGAAAACACTGGCTCCCGTCCTAGCCGACCGCGATACCGAATCTTTGGGCTCAGAAGATGATGTTTCAACCACATCCTGACAACAAACAAAATAACTTGTGTTGAGGTTAGAGGATTCTTGCAGCCTTTACTCCTCATGACTTCCATAAATCAGGCTCTGGATTCGAGCTAACACAAAAGGGGTCAAAGGGAGATTTTGTTTGGGGCTGTATGCATCGACTCAGATTTTCCGAGGTGGAACGTAGATGTCAGCCACAGTAACGGGAATCCAATGTAGCGTTACAGAAGTGAAAGTGACTGCATGCATCGCAGCTGAGTTACCAAAGGAAGCACTGTTGGAGTGAAAATACATAGAGAAATCCTATCAGATTTCCCTTTGCATGTTCTATGAATAATGTACTGTTTTTCATCACTCTCACTCTGATTTAATTATAGCTTTTAACACATTTCTTTACAGCACACTGACGTATGAAATGATGAATTTTGATAATTTCCGCTTCATGTCTCATGCTGAGTCATCCAGGGAGGGTTCGATGAGTAAACATGTGTTACAATACCTTGCCAAAAAAAAAAGGCGAGTCATGTTTTTTAGTCCCTGTGCTCTTTAGTTGACAGTTACACTTGAGTGAATCAGATTTATGCTTAATATGCTGCTTAAGGGATACTTAGTGGTAGCTGTTGAGGAATTGGAGAGCATTACGTATTTGCTTCACTCACTAACGTTCTCCTTCCTTGACTTTGAATCCCTAAAAGAGCAACTGAACCTCTAGAATTTTTGTTTTTAAGACAGTGTTTTAAAAAACTGGCCTAAGATGGTAAAACTAATATCAAAAGCAGGTTCAGAGCTAGAGACATGGTTAGCCTAGCTTAGCATAAAGACTAGCAGCAGGTGGAACGGCTAGCCTCAATATCTCAATTAAAAAAAAAAGGCTACCCAACGTAACTCCCACTAAAACAACAAACTTGTTTACAAACTTTTGTTTGCGCATGTTTATTATGAAAGCAGAAGCTTTTTTGCTTTGGACAGAGCATGGCTAAGCTAACTGACTGTTTGGTGGTTAGCTAACAATAGCATAGCATAATAAATGGGGGAAGAAGCTAGCCATATTTTCTTCGAAAGGTCCCCAGATTGAACAAACAAGTTTTTTGTTTGTCATCATTGGAGGGGCTGGAAGAAGGATTTATTTTTCCATCCCACATTTGGATAGAGCCAGGCTAGCTGTTTCTTCCTGTTTCCTGTCCAAGCTAATATAAGCTTACTGGCTGCTAGCTGTCCAACACAGTCTCACAGCATTTCGTGTTATAGTCACGAAATTAATCTATTGATTCGTGTTCACCATCACGATTTTCGCATTTTTACACAGAACGATTTTAAAAGCAATCTAAATAATAACAAATTTGAAGGAAAAAGATATTTAAAAAAATACAGATTTCAGTATTCTGACACAGAACGATTTTAGAAGCAATGTATTTCTATTGGTAGTATGTTTCGTGCCTGCACCAAATAATAACAAATTAGAAGGACATTTTATTTTATTTTAAACAGATTTCAGTATTCTGAGGCCCTTTGCCCCATTTCTTTTCCACGCGGACGGCAAAAAAACATTATACATTATACAATTTAAAATTATACAATTTAAAATAAAAGGGTTAGGGTAAGATATTGAGTAAGAAAATGTTTTTATGAACCACACAGTTTCTGGTCTTCCAAGACCCGACCGGACAAAAAGACGTGGTGCAGGCACGAAATATACTATACATTGCTTTTAAAATCGTTCTGTGTGACACGAAAAAAAATGGGAAAATCGTGTTGGTGAACACGAATCTATAGATTAAATTAATTTCGTGACTATAACACGAAATGCCGTGAGACTGGGTTGAGCTGTCCCTTCATATTTACCAAGTTTGGTATTAATCTACTTATCTAACGCTTGCCAAGAAAGCAAATAGGCGTATTTCTCAAAATGTCAAACCTTTAACGGGCAGGGTTGGAGTCAATCTTCTATTTTTATTCTTGATGAAAGGGGTACTATTTAAAGAATACATCATAAAACATCCTCCTTATGTATTTTCAGGGCTTCCATTGAATTCTGTAGATATTATTTCTCTCCAGTGAAATGTCACAATGCAATGTGTTTCATATGCAGCAAGTCAAAAAATATCATTTGATGGCCACAAATGTGGGATTTCACTTCATTTAGGTCTACTGACCAACTTCACTTCCAAAAAAATCCCCATCTTACAATTTCAGACTTGTTTTTTTTCTTTCCATAACATAATGCGTTCAACACATTTTCAGAGCTTGTGATCAACTCTGCTTTTTTAATCAAAGTGCAATACCCTGAGGCTGATTTAAAAAGATGGCGACAAGAAACAGAGCCAAGTCATCCCAGACCGGCACTCATATAACTTTTTACGAAGAGGCCTCCCCCTTGTGAAAACTAGAATGAAATCTGACGTGAACAATCCTCACCAGGAGAATTGGAAAAGTACTATAGTTTCCGAGCTGACATCTTCCTCAGGTTACGGAGGAAAAACTCTTTTTGTATCTATGTGCTTTTGTTGATAACCATCGCGCTAACTGATTTATGGGTCCTTGTGATTGTGCCATGCTTGCGAAAGCATACAATAAAGCTCTATTACAACAGTATGAAAGGCTATAAAATAGACAGGCAATTATCATCATGAAGGAGCTGAACTGATTTGATTAAAGCCATCAACTCTATGATCCTTAACGTACTCTAGGGGACTTTACAAAGGAGCCATGAGTCAATCATATCACTTGTTTTTTCACATTGACACTATGTCAGAGCTGCCAAAAAAATCACACTTCTGCCGCTCTCACCCCGTTTACGTGTGGCAGCTTGAACTCACCGTGAACCGTATGGGTCCAGGAAACGTCTCTTTCCTCATGCCTCCGATTCGCCTCTATTTCAAAAGAATAGGCTTGCAAAACAGGCACTTTAGCTCCCTTGACAGTCTGCTAACTTATCACCCTGTCATTTTTCTCTCTCTCTGATGTCTTCAGGACTTCATTGTAATGGAAGTCATGTGATAAAAAGAGGGCAATAGGAGAGTAAAGGCGTGCCCACCTCGGAAGCATCGTCCTCCCTAGCTGTCTGCCCTCGTCCACCCCTGGGTTTTCCCGTGTGGCTGGAGAGCAAGACAGATGGACATATTGGACGGATGGACAGACGGGGACGCCCTTCCCTCTGCTGTGAACTCAGACTCACACGAGCCAGACTCCATCCATTCATCTTGTGAGGGAATGTGATATCATGAAGTTGCTCTTTGAAAGGTTTGTTTTTGAGTCACATGAGGTGTCAAATTCTGGTTTCCTGCCATGTCCACGTTATCGTCTTGTCTGTCTAACATTTGACCCAGTGTCTTGAGACCCACCTATCTCTTTCTATCACTGGTTCTCACTCTGACTGTGCGCCTGCTCATTTCAGGAAGTGTCATCACCCTCCGGCTCTATCAATTGACTTTGAGTCAAAGAGCTGCTTATCAAGAAACAGTATTTCCTTAATTAGTTTGCTTTCTCCCCTCTTCTCTTTTCACTTCTCAAAACTGCACATAAAAATAATTTCTCCCCTTTCAATTTTGTACAATAAGGGCTTAGTAGGATTTTTTTTTAAATGCCCGGGCTATAGCACAGAATTTGTTAATTTCCTCCTTATGTAGTTTCAGCTTAGCCCTCAAGAGAAAAAGAATCACGAGGATTTACTTTGAATCTGTACGATCACTAAGTTTCTTCATTCGGTGACCTTTCTACGAACAAATAGCAGTGTTGTATCACAAATAATAAATTTTACAAATGGACAGTATGTAGGCCAAATCTATGTAAAATAAAACAGATGGGTAACTCTTCTGGTAAGAGCAGTTTCCACATGGGGACAAGACTCTATCTCAATCACCCTTTTCTTCTGATCCACGAGCTTAAGCAGTCAAGTGAGTGGATTTATAGACCTGAGGCTTATGGCTTAGTCATGATTGCTTGAATTGGCTGCGTCTCAATTAAAATAAAGTGTTTTTTTACTCCTAATGAGAGAACGGGACATTTGGGGAAGATTGAGACAGATGTAGAAGCTCACTCCATGGGCATTGATTGGAAAAATAACATGGAGAACTGGTGCTTTTTGTCATGCCAGTGAATACTTTTTCAGAAAGAATTGAAAAAGTCATGTTTCCATATGATATAAACTGGAAAATGGCAAAGATTGCCTCGAGGAAACCTAAATCATATGTATGAGTGGTCTTTAAACCGTGTATATGTTTTACCACAGTCAAAAAGATCAAATCCTGAATACATCTTAATTTGAACGTTAACATATCCTCAAAAGAAACAGGCCTCTTCTCTATTTCAATCCAAATTCTCTGAAAAGTACTTTCACTTGTGCAGCATTTTTTTCTTTTCTGTGTTCAGCTGTAAAACATTTGAGGAAACTTTATGCTTCCCCATTCAACTCAGAGTGTAACTGGAGTTTCTCCGCCGACAATAAAAAAGAGAGGGAAAGGAAAAATGGTTGAGGGCAGGATGAGGTCCTCGTCTCTGTGTCTTCATAGTGCGGGCCGCGGCCAGGCACACTCTCATGCAAAGCCTCATCCGCACAACTCTTTTCTCTCCATTTTTTCTCCCCATTTCTTTCTGGCACACCAGTGAAGCTCCGTAAAAATGAATTATGTATCTGAAAATATGAAATGTGGACATTGAACACTGGAGAAGATCGTACCTGATACTTTATACCGACAGATATGGCAATCTTTAGATGGATAGTTTGGCAAACATATTGTTTTTAAGAATTTAATTGCTTGAATTGTTCATGAAATAAAAAAAAGGAAGAGTACAATATGCCATAACATACATTTACAATTTTACCATGAAGTTTGAGTAAGCAGACAGTTAAATTAACTTAGCACAAAGACTGGAGGGAAACAGCTAGCATAACTAATAGTGACCAGCACCTTTTAAGCTCACTAATTAATATCATATTTCACATTTGTTTAGTCTATAACATTGTAAAATCAACAGTTTCTGGTCTCATTTAAGTGCAGCAAGAATTCAAATGAGTGCGTTGTTCCCAAAGTGTAAACTATTTAACCAATCAGGCCAACATATTTTAAGTAAAAAGTAAGTGTGTAGTATTCAATGCATTTCAACATGGTGTCAACTCTGCCAACTATTTGTATTGTATTTGCCCCTTTTGCTCTTTATTTGTTCTGCTAAAATCAGATCAAACACAACATCTAACAAACGAGTAAATCGGCTTGCTATCAGTGTGGTCTCAGAAACCTTCACTTTGGCTTTAGTTAGTAAAAAAAAACTGTAAGGCAAACAGATTTAAATTAAGGCTGTTGAGACAACATGGACCTACATGAAGGTTTATGGCTTTCTGACCCCTCCCAGATAAACAAGTCTGACCTGACTCATAGGGTGGGGAACTGGGGATGAAACAAGACACAAACATTTGCTAATGCACTCTGGCTGGGGGAGAAACCAAATCAAACAGAAAGGCTAATAAAAGCACAGGCTACAATTCCAGTCATGATCATTCTAAATAATAGCCTCCCTTGTACTTTGGCTGAGGTTTTGGCTGTGAGGAGGTTGGTCATGGGGCTCCCCAATGTGATGGCAATGCACTAATCTGCCCTGTATGGCCTATTCACATGTGTTCACACCATTGTTTCCAGATTCTAAACAGGAACTGCAATGTTACCCACGGGAATTGTACATTTGTTGTGCAGAAACCCTTTAAATGCCACTCTTATTTGAAATCAGCGTGTCCTTGCAGTTTCATCACCTCTCATGCGTGTTGTGTATGCTATTCGGGAAGTATTGTAGAATAAAAATAGCTATAATAACATGCAGCTGTTACTGCTGAACACTGCAGAGACACATGGGGAGACAGGATGCATACTAAAAAATCAGTCTGAGCCTGGGAAAACCGAGAGTTTGCTCACAACTAGAGCCCTATACCAGTCGGTGCTGCAATTTATTACCCGGTAAACACGTGGGAATAGTATTTCAGCGCCACAAGATAAACAACTTCTCCACTCCACGCACATCTCGCGATAGGGGACGCTCCCTCAGTGTGCGCCTATTGTGAGAGTTTTTCAACTCTCGCGTGATCTTGGAAGTTTCCCACGCCTGTTGTTGTGGCGTCTGCCCTTTTCGCTCACTCTCTCTCGCCGCCTCCCCCTTTTTTTCCTCTGTCTTCCTCACCCACCCCCTTTTCTCTCCGTCTCCCTCGTCCCTACACCTCCAGTCTGCTTCTGTTGTCTCGGCGGATTGTTGCGGGCTGTGGGAGAGAAAAGGATATCGCGAGTATTGGAGTTTTGGTGAGAGTTTGTGGAAGATGGCGCCTGTTGTGACAGGGTGAGTCTGAGATTCGGGGCTGGCGGTTGGGGAGCGAGAATACAAGTTATAACCATGAAACAGCTACATTTAAACCCATGTGCTACATTGCAATGTTATGACCTGTGGTTTACTTTGCTTTAACTGTTTTCTTCGTCTCACTGTGTTTGAGTGTTTTATTTTTCTTTGCCCAGTTACTTATAGGCTGACTGTTGCTGCAGTGTTTTGTGAGCTAGCCTCAGCTAAGCGATACTTCACCCTCGGTGGTCTTTTTTTTCCCAGACAACGGCGAGCTGTTAGCTACTAGGCTAGCCAGCAAGCTAAACTACACATGTGTATTAAGAAATCCATTTAACATGTATATGCGTGTCCAGTGTGAAATTCGTGGTGTAGCATTGGTTTCCGAAACGTGCTCAACATGTAGCCGGGCAGCACGCTTTAAGAAGTGCATTCACGACTTGAACACTGCTAGCTGTCCGATAATGGACGTCAGCTAGCGATATAGTGACTGAAACACGTTGCGGCTTTGTGAGCGAGGCATCCCCCTTTTGGCAGTGTTTTTAAAAATGCATTTGTGAGATACTTCTCAGACACGGCACGCTTGCTGTACATCTCTGTAGTTGGCGTTAGACTGTTATTCTTAACCACATGTTTTAAAGGGCTGTATGACCATATTTTAGGTTTAAGAAAATGTATAAAGAAAGAGTAATTACACAGTATGAAGATGTCAGGCACCCTGTTTCGCTGATGGTGGATTGTTTTGTTGACTTGTGATTGTGTTTTTGGCTCATGTTACTGTAAGTATTTGCTGTGATTGACAGACCATCTATTTTTGAATAAGCTGCAGGTAAAACAAATGAGCTCCTTTCCATCATGGGCTACACAAACTATGCTTAAAGTGTAAACGTTTTGTTTTATTATAATTGCCATGAGTGGAATACAAATACACATTTAAGCTCGGGGCTACCACGCACGCACAGTGTATAGCAGCGTGTACTTTTTACGACTTGTGCTTCCTGTTAGTGGACGACAGTGCTGGTAAATAGTATTTACTACTCAAACAACGATTTGCATCTCTGTAAGCAGGTCGCTAATACAAACTCCAACCTAACACTGCAGTGCATCTAAGGACAAAAAAACACAGATAAACACCCACAGCCATGTGCGCATAACCACTGCAAAATGATCATCAAATGAGTCACCCTGTTGGTCTCCTAATGTAAGATAACTAGCTGCTCTTGGCATACTTTTCCCTCACATATAAAGTTGTTTTTTATCTATGTGATGTTTAAAAAGACTTCATTAGGCTTGGTGCACGTTCAGTAATTACCGCTAGATCATATATCTGTGATAAGTATGTCAGCCAAGGATTTTAGTGGGGAAATAGTCTTCTGTTTTTGAAATGATCATAGCTAGAGAATGTCAAGGATATATTTCCTCATAAAGTCAAGCAGTACTGCCTTGATTTGTTGCTCCTTGCATCTTTGGTTATGGGACCACATTATTCAACATAAATAAGCTTGGCGATTACAATTATTTCCCTGCGCGTTAGCTAGACACGAACATATTTCTTTGCACTTTTGATGCTATAATCCCCACAGACAGCTCAGTGGGTGACAGACATTCGCTGGGCTTGTTGGAGGTGTGTGTATGTTGGAAAGAGAAGGGGGGGGGGGGTGATGTGCATGTTCACTTGGGGCTTTCCAGCAGACCTGAACTGATTTCAGGTGGGGGGGGGGGGGGGGGGTGTAGGGGGAGTAGCGAGAGAGGGAGGGAGGAAGGGGGCAAGCTAGAGGGCAGGCGGGTCAGGTCTGGGTGGCTGGCCACCTGTCCAGATGATATCTCCAAATTCATGTGTGTTTGGCTGTGGGTTTTTCTGCGAGTGGGGGTCAGTGTGTGAGAGGGGGGTGGGGCTGACGGGTGTTCTGGCGAGAGAGGTTTAACAGAAAATTAAAGTGCCATAAGGGGTCTTTTTTAGCTGATGGCAGGCCGGGTTCACAGTAACGGTTGGAGGCATCACGGAGCCTGACCACAGCTTCATGAACTGTTTGAATGGGGCTGGCTTCACACAGGGAGGGGCTCCACAACCACAGGCTTGTTAACGGTATCATGACTTTCTTGTAATAGCATTACAGAGAAGCTGCGGTTGAATATTTGTATCTGAGTTAAAGGTGTTGGTTATACTGAATTGACCGTAAGTGTTGCCCTTAGAGACATGTGTTTGTGTCTTTCTGCTTAATTCAACTTGCTGCCTGGAAATCTATTTATCCACATATATTGAAAAAACGTGTGTTTGCATTTACATGTCATTCTCACTGTGGAGTTTGACACTCGATGTGTATGACACTTTCTGTTTAGCAGACCTTTTTTCTACTGCATAAATCATTTAAATGTATCACTCCTGAAATTGCTAGAAAGCCTTGGAGCTTAGACTTTGATATTCATGACAAATATGACACGGCACAAAATCTACAATGATCAAACACTCCCCTCAGCTTTAACAATGGCTGTGAAGAATATCTAGTTTGCTTCTTCGTCAGATCACACCAGAAGGATAAGTCTAAGCAAAAGAAAAGGCATAATGCAATTGTCTTTTTATGTTAATGCATTGTTTAGGTTAACACCAAACGTATTACTTAACATGGTAAGCAAACTACTTGACATCACGGCTGCAATCATTAGCTGATTATTCTGACATATCATTTTGAATGTTGAAAAGACCAAACACTATTTCTCAAAGCCCAATGGTGACTGCTCATTTTGTATAGCTGACAGTCAACAATCTAAACATATTTCTATGAAAATATTAAAATGTGTCGCTGGCAAATAACTGACCCTTTTAACTTAAAAATGTGTCCAAAACAATTTATCGATTATCAGAATAGTTGCTGAATTAATTTTCTCTTAAATGACAACTACTCTAGCTTGTGGTGTAAATGTTCAAGTGGCCCCTATCTTTTGCAGAAGTACACAAACACTCCTCTCCCCGGTAAGGCATGGTCTTACTCACTGTTGTGGGTTGCCACAATAACATACATTAGCAACACAACTCTCGATCTTCGCAGAGGTGTGGGCAAAAAGCACAACAGATGAAAATAACACAGTGTTGCTTTCATATGCTCTTCTCTTTTAGAGAAACTGGTTGATAGCTGAAAGAGCAGCACTGTTCACCTGGCATAATAATGGCATGAATCACTTATTTCAACACTGATCTGCCTTTGCTGTGCCCCAGAGGGACGGGATTCCATTTTGCTCACCCCCCTCCCATCTCTTTACCCAAAAAAAGAAAAAAGAAGAACGATAGAGTCTTTCAGGCTAAAAGCCAAGCGTCTCTGTGCGGGTGTAATGATACTACAGAGCCTTCCTTTGAGACGCACAACCTTGTGTTCTCGCATTTGTTAGCATGAGCGTGCAGTCCGAGCTCCAAGGCTGTGTTGACGGTGATATACTGAGTGCACGTTGAAGGGAGACTGAGTGTATCTAGATATAAGAGTTGATGTGTGTGTGTGTGTGTGTGTGTGTGTGTGTGTGTGT
>CALSBZ010002273.1:251965-264368 GCA_943591055.1 Gobionotothen gibberifrons
ATCTTCTTATTAGTAGCAGAGAAAATGTAATGTTTTATACAACAATTAATCCTACCAATATAGATGGGAACCGGGTTGGGGGGGTCCCGAAAATATTTCCAATACCCAAGGGGGTCCCCGACTGAAAAAGTTTGGGAACCACTGGTTTATAGCATTATGCTTACTGTTGTGGCAATTTACGCTTCCAACTATTCAACAAGTGGGGTTAATAATAAGTAGAGATGGTCCTGCTGAACGAAAAGTGTTCGTAGCATGTGTTCGCAATATTCATAAACTCAAAAAAGAAATTGCATCATTGCACCACTCTGTTGATGATTCATTTGAGGGGCCTGCTTCACCTACTCTCTGCAAGGCCTCATAAGGGGTTTGGATTTCTCACAAAAAGCCACAACAAAGGGGGGGGGGGGCATTTATTTACTTGTGCAAGACTTGGAATGGAACAGTGTGAGCTTATGCTATTTATTTATTTTTTCTTTCTATCTGTGGCTCTTCCAAATATGTTGCTGCTGTTTTTGCTTCTGCACGGATAGGACGGAACATTCTGATGTAAATCTAAAGCCAGTGTGGTTTTGAAAAACAGCCCTGCCGTCATGTTTGATAAAGGCCCAAGTCCTCGTGGTGGTGTTGTTCCTGGCATCGTCCTTCGCCGCTAAGGAGAGACGGAAAAGCTAACACGAGGCAAATGCGACAGGCGTTGGAAGTGCGTACCTACCCGCTGACTTGGAGCGGATCCGTTGTCTTTCACGCAATTGCACTCCCCTTCCCAGAGAATTTCCTGCCCCTGCTCTTTGTAGCGATTACAGCTTCTCCAAGGGAATGTTGCTTTCTACTGTGTCAGCAGTTCGCGCTGTCCCTCCACACTCAGGATGTTTCATTCAGAAAACATGAACTAGTCCCCCCTGTCTGACTCCTGTTTGCTTTCAGTGAGCCAACCCTTTGCCCACTTCCTGTTACGGGGCAGCTGAACCTGAGAGGAAAGAATATGAACCCCCTTTGAGAGTTTAGTGCTAGTCCCTCTCTTTTGGTTTTGTTCGCCTCGGGATGACAAAGGCAGATTTAGTCTTTAAATAGACGACTTATGCCAGGCCTGTGATATACCGTACAACAGACCTGCTCTAAGCTTCCAGGAGAATTCCCCGCAGAGCCAGGCTTAGAGAGAAAATCTCTATTATGTTTTTTTATTCTGTTGGCCCAGATCATCGCCTTGTTACTCTCAGCCGCGGCAGCGAGGGCTCAGAAGCATTGTTCGAGTGTCTCGCTGTTGTCAGAACGTTCGGTCTGTTCTCTCTGGGCCCGGTTCATACGTTCAGAGGAAGGTTACAAATATACACAGGATCTCCCGTGTTGGGAAAGCCCCCAACGAGGACACCTCCCACCGCTCAAAGCAACTGCCACTATTACTGAATTAGATAAGAAGGGAGTGGCAACCAGCCTGCCGTAAACCTTCCTGAGAGTAATGCTGCTGGGGCAACCGAACAGCTCCTACCTCCTTCCCCTTTAGCTAGATGCTGGCTAATGAATGGTGAACACATTGCTTTGCCGTTGATTTATCCTTGCAAAGCTTTGAATTAACATGCTCGCAGATCTTTGCTTGAACTTGGCATACCCCCTGTCAGTCTAAAACCCTACCCAATTGATTTTAAAGTGATGTATATAATGGAGGAAAACCGGCCTTTTTTGCATTAGAAAATGCCTGAACAATTAATCAATTATCAGGATACTATGCGAATATTACACTTATGATTAGTTGACGAACACTTTTAGCACCAAAGTTTCGACTGTTTTTTTATTTTTTATTTTATTTATTCTACTAAAATCATACAAATACAAAAACTTATAATTCATACACACAAATGAACAAAATTAGTAGAAGCGGGAGGGCTGAAGCATAGCTTATGGGGAGTAGCCCTCCCGTGCAACATCATTAGCATCAATATAACAATGGCATTTATTTTTCGTCAAAAACATATAGAAATTAAAGAGTACAAAGAAAATGTATGAAAACTGGAAATAAAATAAAAGTTAGGGCAAGAAAAAAGTAAATGCATATATAAATAATACTGGGAATATCCAATATGTGTTAGCTGGAGTAATCTGCAAATAGAATTGTTTTTACTTTTGAATAGTTGATGACTAGTAATACTTGAAAGGTCTGGGTGAAGTCCATTCCACTGTCAGTCTTAAACCCAAACATATTCATTTTAATATGGTATGAAAAACTGCAATTTCGAATGAGAAAATGCATAAACGATTCGTCAATTATCAGAAAACTGCTAATATCACACTAAGCTCCAAGACTTAGAAATAAGACTTTTTTGTTCTTGTTGCATTGGAGCCTTTTAAACTATTAAATCAGGCATATTATATGTGGTATTCCCTATTTTTGAGCAAATGTTGTACTGTTTAAAGAGTTTAATATGTGTCAGAGAGAGAGAGGTGTCTGAAAAGAGCGAGACGGGCTTATCAAGTGTCGGGGAAAAACATTGAAGAAAAAGAACAAGCCGAGCCAGAGAGGGGTTTGGATTCCAGGAACACCGTTATCTCCGAATGTTTCTCTGCATTGTCTGCTTGTTTAACTCCCGCTGCCGGAGAGTCCTACTGAAGAATCCGCCTGGTGGCATTCCTGTGGCTGTTGACGTCTTTGGCCTTTTCTTAGGTTTCAAATGAAGTAATAGACGTGTGTGTCATTTTGTGGAACACTCTACTTAATTGTGGTCAAGGAAACAATGCCTTTTTTTTCTTTCTTCTTGATGAGAGGGTTGTTCATGTTGTGGTTGATCATCTTGCACTTGTGGCTGATGTTCTCTAACGTTGCCGAAGCACTGCTGAAGAAGAATGTGCGTGAGGTTTCACATGAGCTCATGGAAGGAAAACTAGACTTTGTTTTCTTTATATCTATTGGTTTATCCTGAAAAGTCACCAGCAAAGTCTCTTTATTTATCACCCGACTGAAATTGATGAGAATTGGACCTCAAATATTCCAACCGCAACTCGCCAAAGTGTCTGGTAGACGAATGAATTCGGCACAATTGACCAGAGTTTATTATTCACTTCCCTGCGAACGAATCTTGACATATTCAGCTTTTTAATATGATTTAAAGCACGCTAGTGTCAAAGTCAAATTACTGTGCCGTGTGGTTAAGATTAAGGAAACCATTTTCTTGTTTCACATCTCGTTAATGCCAGACTATTTTGGAAAGGATAGCATGTTTTTAAAGAGGAACAATCCCCTTCCTCATCATGACACTGAAACCAGACAGCAGTCCCGAGGTGACAAAGTCATTGCTAAACAACACACACATACGTTCCGCCGCAGTCTCTACGTTTGGGTTTTTAGCTTGCTCGGGTTCATCTCGCAGCATGTGGGCTAAAGGTCATGTCTCTTTCTCTTTCTCGGTGTCTCTCGTTTTCTGCCAGGATTTCTATTTTTTCTCTCTCGTTGCAGAGTCTGTCCTTTGGGTGGTTTTGAGGCAAGGGCAGGGCGAGACGGTGGTTAGTTTGCCTGAGCTTAGTGCGCTGACAGATGTCCAGAGAAACGTTTGGACTGTCCCACTTTACTAAAGTAAGCACACTGGATAGATGAAAATACATTGTAGAAGTGAAATTCGTTTTTTTAGAAGGAACGAAATCAGTAGCAATTTTTATCTAATTTCAATCTCTTCTTTACACTTACGGCCCGTCCACACAGCGGCTTTGGAAAAAGCTTGCCGGCGGGCGTGTCTGAAGCTCGACCAACAACCAATCACATGAATCTCCCGCCCCTGACACACAAGCAGCAGTTTGATTGGCTAGAGCTTGTACTGGCATATGATTTGATTGGCTGACGCTTCCACCGAAAGCTTCAGGAGCTTCAAAAGTTGAACATTGCTCAACTTTTGAATCCCTGAAAATCCTGGAAATCTTCGCTTTGCTTCCCCACAATGCAGTTCGGCGAAAAAGCGAGGCAAAGTGACGTCACGCCATTCAAAGTCAATGGGTAGAAGCGTTAGAAGATTTTTTTAACGCTGCTGTGTGGACGGGCCGTTTTCTCAGTCTTATAACTTTCTGAACTAACATCTTTGGGTTATTTGTTGCTCAGATTTAGAGCTCAAGCTGCTTATTGTTAGTTGCATCATTGTTGCCTTTCCTGTTTTCCTTTTACACCGAATCATAAGCCAAAATGGAAATGATATGTTACACTTTGCTTGGCCCTTAAGCTGTGCAGAGTCTGTGATCGTTTAGCAAAGTCAATTCTTACTTTTTATCCCCAAAAAACCAACTCATGTCGTGGCTGTTTGCCATGAAGCACCTGGGTTGTCAATCCTGACACGTCTTAGGTTGTTTTAGTTTCGTTTAATCAAGGTGAGAATTACGCTGTGCTTCTCGATCAATGCCGTCGAAGATAAATGAGGCTGAAATTCAATAAGGAGCCAACAGGGTGGCATAGTTAGCCACCTTTCAACACGGAGACCTGTGATGACAAGCATCTGCCCTGCGGAAACACTAAAGCCCAACGTAGCTGCCTCCGCCCTGAGCTGGGTGCAATAAATCAAAAGATAATTTCCTCAATATGCTCAAGAGTATCATGGAATTCAACACGGCAACATTACATAAGAATGGACCGCATAGGATTCCTCTATTGATGAATCTGCCAATTCTTTCTTTGTTCAATGCATCTTATTGTCTATAAACATGTCCATTATCAAATCAAATCAAGTTTTATTTATATACCACATTTATAAACGATTTTTGGTCGAGCCAAAGTGAGTGTACATATAATACAAATAGCCTACAGTAGAGACACTTTACAGCAAATACAACAGCACAGTTTGTTCAGAATATCAGTATGAGAAAAACGACACCCTCTACCCTTAGACCCTCACATCGTACAAGGAAAAACTTCCGGAGAAAACCGACAGTTTAAAGGGAAAAAAATAATCATGGTGTCATAGGGTTCACAGTGACACCCGAGCCTCTCATTTTGAAATTTGACAACAAAAAAATCATGACATTTGAGATGCTGGAACCAGATAATGATTTAAAATATATAAAAAAATAGTTAGCTCCAAGTCCAAGATACACTTAGATAGATATTTTTGCATGCTAGCTTTACATGCAAACCACAAGTGATAAGTTAGTCTTAGCAATGCAGTAGAGGTGAAGAAAACCTGATTCAACTCAAATGTGCATTTGCTCAATACACACTTCTAGTTCAATCCCAGAGTGGTTATCATATGCTTAACCACTACCTTATCGCCGACTGTTTAGCCCCATAGCACGAGCTACAGTAGTGTTGCTGCGGTGGATCTGGACTCCTCGATCCCCCCCCCCCCCCCCCCCTCGGGTTCCCTCTGCTCCAGCAGTGAGTCATCAGCTCAGTAGAGAGTGAGAAGGGGGAACAAGGAGCGGGAAAGGCTGGTTCATCCAGGGTTCAAGGCTCCCTCATCCCCTTCCCTCTTCTTTTCTGACAGCTTCCCCCGAGCACATGACCCGTCTCAGCTCTTAAACCCCTGGCCCTTCAATGTGTGGCTGCAGTCACACTTGTCACTTTTTGTATTTTCTATTATGCATTTCCTAATTTTTGCGAGATCACAATCGCCTGCGAGTCTTCGCACAATGCCTGCTCTGCGTCTCCCGTGGCGGTGTTTACTTTTTGTGTTCTTCCATATTTTTTTTTTCCATTGCTTATGTGAAGGAAGCTCTTTGGCTTTTACACGTTGTACTTTTATTAGATTCTTTTCAAAAAGAAGTTGGACTGTGATGTGATTATACATGTTGTAACCACCCACCGGCGAGTTTGAACATCTAAATCATCCGGAACTTCAACCATCGTAAAGTTTGATACGTTGTTTTTATATAATATTAACAATAAACTGGCTCCAGTAATATCTTCCCTGCTGCACATGTACGCAGTGGAAGCATTACGGCGGTAAGGCCTATACTTTGTCGATTCACTGTTGAACTAACTGTCATTCGGGAAACTTCATTAAAGAAGTAGCGTTCTCAAACATCTCCGAGTAGTGAGGACGCTGGGCATGAACGTAACAAAGGTTATGCCTTAGGGCAGAGTCACATTCACTGTCTGAGGTGTGACTGTTTCCTCTATCGTCTGTCTGCCTGAACGGAGAACAGCAAGCCCACTCATGAAACCTACCCTGAACATTTGCCTTGATTAAACCCATGTAGCTTTTCCTAGTTATTTTTCTTCACATTCTACAACATAGAGCTCGAGCTCCACCAAACCTTAGTGGAGCAATCTAACCACGTGTTCAGCAATACCACCTTTTCAAAAGTATGTTCTGAAATTGAGGCAAATTTAGTTCAATGATGTCCACTGCGTCTGGTAGGGCTGAACGATTAATCGATTTTAAATTTGAATTTGAAATGATGCGAAAAGAAAAAAAATGTTGTTCTTCTTGTGTGTCAGTCATCCACACCAATCAGAAGTGCTGTGCTCCACATGTACCAGCCATTGTTAAGAAGTGGCCCATGATAGAAGGTGATAGACAGATTGATCCAATCACCTGCCAAGTATTTTTGAAAGTGCCTGCCCTTTCCAAACAGCTTCCAATGGAGCTCTCCTAGATGGTTTCTGAGTCAGGTTAGTAATGCTCCATCACATGTTTCTATTACAGGGTGAATCTTAAACTGAAGCTTGACTTTAAAGCAAGTTTAGTCATGTAAGTTTAGTTCTTTCACTCGTAGCTCGGGCTGCGGGGGTGCTAGAGACGGGAGCACGTTGATGCGACCTTCCTAGCCGGAGATATGGCCGCATTTTACAATAAACTTCCGTTGGGTCGCTTAAAAACCAAATCGCAATATCTGTCAGAAAAATCGCAATTAGATTATTTCCCAAAATCGTGCAGCCCTAGCGTCTGGTCCTAAATTGGGACACACGTTATCTGAGCAAGTGAATGGAGCCAGGTGGAAGGCAGTATAGAGAAAACACATTCAGAGCTTTGGGATTCACAAAGGAGACTTCATTAAAGATAGAACAAGCATCAAGGGAGTGTGTGTGAGAGTTCAGGTTGTCTCCACAGCACACACACTGGAATGTCATTACCTTGTGTTCAGGATATATTGTATCTTGTGGAGCTTGTACTCGCTGGTGCACACGTCTAGATGTCTTTATTGATTGTGTGCCAGGCAGAGATTTAAAGAGTCCGTCCATATGGAGCATTGATGTAAGGAGAGTGCGGTCGAGAGGGAAGGGGAAAATGGAGGGAGGAAGAGAAAGAGGGGAGGCCCTTTTTGCTTTGGCTTTTCTGCCTCTGTCATTAAGCTCTCCCATGTCAAAGACAGATGGAGCGGGTGCCCTCGGTACGTGTGTGTGTGTGTGTTCACTTGCAAGTGCAGACTGATGTGACCCGCCCAACCCTCCACACACACTTACACACACACACGCCCTTGATTCTGCCTCCAGCGGGGCGTCTCAGGGCAGCTACCAGCCCTCTGCCATCTGCAGTCGTTCAGCCTCCAGGGTCCCACAGCTCATCAGCAGTCAGGCTACTCAGTCCACTTCTGTCTGCTCATGCAACACTTTGAGTTCTTGTAAAAGATCATTTTAGGGGCCTTTTGGTATTCTGATCACATCCGCCTTCATTTCTTTTGTTTCATCTTGCCCTTCTCTCGTTCCCGCTGTTATACGGACAACCAGTGGTGGAGTAATATGAGACACATTTAGAAAGTAGCGTTTCAGACAGATTCCTCATATCAACGTATACAGGCGTCTTTGACACATGTATATCATGGATTTGCCACTGATTTGCCATGGGGCTGTACCCAAATATTCGAATATTCGTTCGTTGGAGTACTATTCGGGTTTCAATTTAGTTATTCGGATATTCATTTTGTTTGTTTTTTCGTTTCCCCCCCATTTCTTTTCAAATTTAAATTGAATGAAATATCCAATATCAACATAAGAGCTTGTTCGGGGGGTGCTAACACTTAACCAAAAACGTTATCGTTTATTTTCTCCGTCTTTATATGTAGATATTACTTTTCTCCGTTAATCTCCGTCACGTTGTTTCCATAGCAACAACAATTTCCTGTCAACAGCGCTACCTCCCCACCCCTGGCCGAATATTAGCTGCTGATTACTACCGAATATCCGGAGCCCGAAAAATGGTATTTGGGACAGCCCTAATTTGCCACTGCTAACGTAATAATAATTTGTCATATAGCCACAATCATGCCCTGTAACTTTGAATTGGCTTTCACATGATAAGTATACTTGTGCTTTAAGAACACTGTAATTATTGGCGTCCTTTACTTATTTCTTACTATATGATATCTCTCAATATCACACACATCCTTTGAAGCCCTAAAATGTCAATTCAGTAAGAAATTCCACCTGATCATCCTGTCTCCTGTCTCCTCTGCTTCCTTGACCTCTGCTTTCCTTTCCTAGTTGTGGGGATGCTCTTTAGAAAGTGAGCTAACAGGCATGCTTGTGAGAGTATCTGAAGTGACTCTGCCCTCACCACTGCTAGCCTGCTGCTGCTGCTGGCACGCACGTTGGCACATGCCAGGCCGGGTGCCAGGCGCTCAGCGAGCCCCCGACTCGAGCCACGTCTTGTCTAATACACTTTCTGTCCACTCCCCTTCCCCTCTATGTGTCTTCCTCTTTGTCCCCCGCCCTCTCTTTGAAACACTTCTCCAGGGTTGACTTTAGGATAAGTTCAGCGCCCAGACTTGGCCGCCGACAGTTTTTCCTCAATGATTAAATATGTGCTTGAAAGATTGTGTGCGTAATACCCTCGCCGCGGGCCACACACAGCATGGCACGGTGTGGCCGAGGAAGTAAGTATGTGTTAAAGGAAAAGGCTGATGTTTATGCTCCGTGTGTGTTATAGCTGTGAAAGACTGACATCAGTATGCAGGTATTTTTCAATAGGCAGCCAGCGGGCTCGAATTTCCTAATTTCTTTCACTTAGTCCCCGCCACGCAAACACCTTCTCCTACTTGGTGAGGCATGTTATTTCCACCTATTTCTTCTCTGTCTTGTCTTGAAAGCTTTAAGAACACGTCATAGACAGGTGAGTGCAACAAGAAGCACACTGTCAACCTCGGCTTGTTCTTGCCTTTCAAAATAGTGCAGGTTTTTGGCAGAGCTTCACCAAATAGAGCTTGCAGGCATGAGTTGGTTCTCTTCTAAGCTCCATAACAGGTCTGCCTGGCATTTCAAGCCTATAATTTTTGCTTTACTGGTGTGTTTACTTGTGTCTGGCGAATATCAATAAGCCTGTTGACAGGTGTCAGTGTCGGCTGCACAATAGGTGCTTGTCAGTTTCCTCTCTGAATGCCTTCCGGACACGACTGGATGAACGCACCACTTGCTGCCATAGGTCTTTTGTTTCTGAAAAAGATCATCCATGCAGTTGCAGAGACATGCTTTTATTTAGAAATATATTTTTATATATATACTTTGTTTTAGCTTTGTTTTTTAGTTGATACAACCACTGATGTTAGTGGTGCATGAGTCCTGAACCCCGCAACGAGTTAGCATTTCAGTGCTACCCATTTCCCTCCTCGAAGTCAGTAGTAGTTTGTGTTTTTGATGATATTGCTGAAATAAGGTCACGAGATGTTCACATTGTTGTATGTCTTTTACGTGCCTTTTTAAAAAAGGAAGTTGCTAACAGGTGTTGCTAAATAAAACTACAAAACGTCTTCACGCCAAGCATTAGCCGCCTTTAGCTTAGCTGTGGTGACGCGATGTCATACGAAAATGATGTTGGCATTCATTTAGCTTCATACTTCTGGTTATACTTCAACTCTTATGGAAGTGGATTCAATATGTGGGGATTATCCTGCTGAACTAACCCTTTAAGTATATCATAAACGTGTTTGCCACAAATCTTACTTTCTGTAATCTCCAAAAATCCGATTTGCTTTTTGAAGCCCTTGCAATGGTCGGCCAAGAAAATACGTCATCGCTGCACCTCTGCTCTAAAGTGCAGTGAATGAATTTGCCACCGGAATGACGTTTTTAGTATCTCTGTGTATATAAGTGCACGTTTCAGCTAGGGCAGAGTTCATATTTTGGGTGTCACTGAGCCGCCCCATGGCTATGGAGGCCAGTTGAGCCGCGAGCGAGCGCGCTGTTGATAATGAGCTGTACAGCCACTCCGAGGACTTGTGATATCTGCTATCATCCCTCAGGCAGGGAAACCAGACACCTTTTTATAGGCCTAATCCCTCTTCCCATCCCTCCCCTCTCCCTCACACTGCTGTTTGTGTGCACTGTCCTGGAGCTGTGTGTGTGTGTGTAGAGTGTGACGTGTATGTGTGTAGTCAGATATGGTATGGTCTCGTGTTCACACAAGGGCCTGTGTCAGAGCGCAGAGGACCCACCCCGGTGTGCAAGTGTCACAGATGTGTGAAAACGGTTTAATTATATGCAGATTGAAGCTTACAGTCCCCAAACCCCAAACATACATATACGATTTACATGTAAGAAAAGCATCTATATCATATTTATGTGACTTTCTTGTAATGAAAACCCCTAAAGTTAAACTGAAAGTGTGTTTTAAAACCAATATTGTATATTTTTCACTTTCTGTCATTTCCAAATTATAGCTTGCACAATCTTAGATTTTCACTACACAATAAACTTGTGAAATCCATTTACAATATTCATGTTTTTTACCATATTTTAAGAACATTGCTCTGTCAAATGATGTCTAACTTTGCCTCTTGTGTTTTTTTGTTTTTGGCAAATTGGTGGAGAGAGAGTGTAACCATAACTAAACATAGCACTATAGGATAGTAGGACTTAATAGGCTCTTAATAGGATACTTGCAGAAAGATAACATTATTATTATTTAAAAAGAAATATAAATGTTGTCTTGAAGTGGTAGGCTGGCCTATATGTTGTCGACCCTTATCTGAATCCTAACATGTGCTTCCTATTGACAGAGTGGGCAGATGGAGCCTTGTGCTTAGCATCTCACACCCTTTTGAAAAAGTCAATTATTAATTAAAAGTAAATACATGGATCAGCAGGTCACTCTGATAACACATTTGCTTGAGTTTGAGCCCACAATATACCCCGTTTTTAATTCCTGTAAGTCACATGCAGCAGTTAAAGACTAAAATCATCTCTTTTTACGGTTTGTTTGGTGGTACAATGTGTTTCAGGCCACATCCACATGCACGCACTGCCAGTTGGCCTCAGAGGTCACACCCTGACCCCTTGACCTTGAGTGTATGAATGATGGCGTCTGGTGTCTGCCCTTGTGTGTGTGTGTGTGTGTGTGTGTGTGTGTGTGTGTGTGTGTGTGTGTGTGTGTGTCCGTCCCCTGGGAGGCACTCGCTCTACAAAAGACAGATCTGTGTGGGTTTGTCTATTTGAATTGTAGACCAAACATAAAGGTGTGGACGACTATCATTTTCACAGCGTCGGTTACATTTTGAACTAGCCAGGGAAAATCATCTGTTTTGGTATTACTCTAAAGGGAATAAACCAACTGTTAGATCCATGTCAAAACGGTGTGACACACATCACTCTGAACATCATTTCCTTTTAATCTCTCTTGCATATTGTGTAACCGGTTATTATAGAGCATTTCGCAAAAGTTAGTAAGCAAGTCCCATGTTCTTGAGAAACACAGAACATGCCCAGTCACCGCACATCCGTTTGAATAAGAGCGTTCTTCAGATTAAACCTTCCGGTACCACTTTACAATAAGACTACCCTTTATAAAGGATTCATATAGGGTTTATAATTAGGTTATTAATTAGGTTGTAAACACTTTATTTATCATTAAGAACCATTTATAAACCAGTTCTAACATAGTTGTCATACATCAACACAGGCTCACTATTTGGCAAGATGACTAAGCCTTATATCGGCTACTTAGCGAGAATCAACTCGGTGAACAACAGATACCAAGGATGCTAGCTGATGAAGAAAGCTAGGTAGCCAATATAAGGCTTAGCAGTACAGATAAATGTGGGCTCACTATTTGGCAAGCAACCGGTCACAGTTGCCCTGTTTATCTCATGTCTTGTAAAAGCTTATTAATGATTTATAAAGTGTTCACAATCTAATTAATTAATTAATTACAAACTATTCGTAAACCCTTTATACCAACCTTCCTTTAAATGTCATGTCTCTGGTGCCGAATAACACGTTTTCCTGTGATCAATTTGTCTCACCTTTTTTAAGAACAATCATTTAAATACAAAAGTGTGTCCATGGCATGCACACAAAGGACATTTTATTATTGACCTACAAATGACCACCTGAAGTTCCCGGGGGTTTACTACATGAATAACCCCCCCCCCCCCCCCCCGAAATCTTTTATATAAGCACCAACTGATAAGAACTTCTTGTCCCCTCTCCCTCCGGTAGATCTACGCCTAAAAACGTCAGTGTTGTAACAGTGCTTCAACTCCTGTGAAGGATGAAATTGTTTTC
>CALSBZ010002273.1:277951-316005 GCA_943591055.1 Gobionotothen gibberifrons
CACACACACACACACACACACACACACACACACACACACACACACACTCTAACTGTGAGGGGCCCCTTGCTTTTCATAACAAAGGCCCCGTCTAACCCAAGCGTGCGGCCGAGTATTGCGTGGCAGAGTGGAAAGCTGTGTGAGTGAGTGGGAAGCCCTGCGAACAATCCGGCGTGTCAGGTGTCACTGACATCTGTGCATGTGGGTCGGGTGTGTGTTAATGTCCGTCTGTGTGATGCCTATTTTTTTCAGCAGTTACAAGGTGATACAATACCAAAACATTTAGAACAAAAACATAGTGAAAACCCACAAAACAAAAACAGACGGAGAAAACTAAAAATCAGTAACAACCTAGTGAGTACTTATGCTGTTATATGAATGCCCGTAGTTATAACCATAGACTGTGTATATGAGGTTATAACCCATATCCTCTTTCATGTAAGGGGCAATTGGGGACCAGTTCCTAACAAACTCATCCAGCGTTCCTCTTAACACTTGAGATAACCTTTAAAATGGAAAAATGTGATGGCTCTTAATTGCGCTTCTAAGCCCGATCTTTGACCCTTTGCTGTTCAGGCCAGCTGAGCTCCACCGGTCTCCCAAATGCAAAAAATAATTTCCAGGCTTGTTTGTGTAAAGTAAGTGTGTGTGTGGGTTTGGAGTTGATAGAAGCAATTGGAGCATGGCCCCTTGCAACATTTTGACACAAGATGAGGAATCTTTGCTGGTGAGCTCAGCGCTGTTGTTTTTTTGTGGGTGGGGGGGGGGGGGGGGGGGGGGTAGAGCTCTGGGTTTTTTTTTTTTCTTTTTTCGCTCTTCCCCCCCCCCCCCCCAAGCCTCTGCTCTTCTTCTTCCCCCCCCCCCCCCCTTTTCTCCCCCATGCTCCTCACTGTCCCTCTGAGCCGGTCATTAACGTTACAGCCTCCCCCCCTCTTCAACTCAAACGGACCCAGCTGGGGGAGAACATAGCTTTTTTTGGCTAGCAGGCTGTGCAGTCTCTGAAGGCTTTCCAGAGGTCACAGCGAGTGTAATGCATGTGTGTCTCTGTATGTTCTCATTCCATACTTCACACTCTTTTATGTCTACACTTTAAGCGTACAAAACCCGCTTGACGAAATACAGTGACCCAAACATCGACCCCTGAGGCATCCCTCGGCTTCAGTTTTCAGTTTCAACACGTCCAATATCGCTTCATCTCATCTGCTGGATCAAAAAATTGGCTTTTAATGAACATTCCTCCCTCTTTCTCTCCCCTGTCTCCCCCTTTCCTCTTGCAGAGAAGCGATGAGGAATTACCTGAAGGAGCGAGGTGACCAAACTGTCATGATCCTGCACGCAAAAGTTGCACAGAAATCTTATGGCAATGAGAAAAGGTGAGTGAAATACTACAGCAGTTTTTCTTATATCAAGGCTTCCACAGGCATGGTAATCATCATAAGAAGTTGTTGGATTTGAACAAATTAAATAAAGCCGTGAAGGTTTTTGAAAATGGATTCATAGATGGAAAATCCCCCCGATTTCGTCATTATTTGCAATCTCTGTAGCTCACTCTCTGGTGTACTATTAACTTCATATTATTTAGCTGATTTATTTTGTCCCGTCTCCCGAGTAATCCTTTTTTTGTTAAATACGCAGATTCGCTTTCTTGCTGAAAGTTAGATCAGAAGATCGATAACACTTTCACGTCTGTTCGATAAATCTAAAGCTATTGCTAGCAGACAGTTTCTTGGCAATAATAGGCAACTAAATCACACCTTCCAACACCTTCAAAGCTCGCGTATTGACACGTTATGTCTTGTTTGATGAATCTTTGAAACAACTGAAGTGTAGTTTGGGAGCTGGGTGGATGTTTCCAGTCTTTTTTTTAATTGATATTTGGCAGCAAACAATTACAGTGTTTTTTCAAGGCATAATAATTGTACATTTTCAGTTTGTCTGTCCGAAATGCCCTTTTCTTTTTTACACAAAGATAAAATAAAGACAGTAAAAAGTACGAACAATAGGGAGTGATCAGGTCTTCACAGTAAAATCATACGTTTGTAAAAATAAGATCTGTCCTTTGAGGTTTTACGAAATTAGTCCACTTTCTCCATCGTGACACAAATAGTTCCAGTTTGTGATTGACAGATGATGTTATCCTCTCCATTTTGTAAATGTCCATTGTAATATCCATCCATGCGTTTAACGTTGGGCTATCAGGTTATAACCAATTCCTTGTAAGAGCTTTTTTACTCGCCACCAGCAACAGATTTAATAAATATTTTATATACTTTTTTAGTCCATTCTTGAGGTATGAGTCCAAAGAACAAAGTCTTACTCTCCATGGGCACATGACATTTGAAAATATCTTGTAAGGCTTTATGTATCTCTCTCCAAAAGACCTCAATAACAGGGCAGTCCCAGAAAATATGATAATGATTTGCATTTGAATTTCCACATTTTCTCCAGCAGTCTGGGGAGTTACCACCATAGTGAGACTTCTGAGAGGGTGTTATAAAATATCTTATCAGGCTTTTCCAACCAAACTCCCTCCAGTTGTGTGAACTGGTACATTTCCACTGATATTTCCATATTGTTGTCCATTCCTCCTCAGATATGATAACCCCTCCTTCCTTCTCCTACTTAGATTTCACGCTGTTTCCAGTCTTAATGGCAAGATAGGCTAAGATACAGCCTAACAAATGTTGCCCTTACTCTAATTCTGATTCCTTGTTGTTGTGTGCTCCAAAGTAAAAAGCCACGTGTGTCGATGTGTCAACATGGTGTTTAAAAAACCTTTACACACCCTGACCTATCGCTGAGTGCGCTGATTGCAATCGGCTAAAAGGGAGTTATTAGTGACATGTCACGCAACACAAACTTGGCCCCCTTTTTTGTTGCGAGGGATTTATGGAGAGGCAGCGTATCTCACTGGAGGGGAATCGGCTAATGGAGTGAATGAAAAACACACATTCCTGCTGGCCTCGGTGCATCGTGGGTACCTCAACCTTTCTGACCTGCGAGAGGTCAGAGGAGGAAACGAGAGGCGACCTCCGGTGTGAGGCCACGTTCAGGTGAAGGCGGAAGGAAGGGGACGCGGGGGCAGAGGGAATAGATAAAAGGCTCCGGGGGGGTGTAGCAGTGGCATTTAGGTGTAAGGTTCAAGGACCTGTTGTAATTTCCATGCTTCAGTTTTTTCTCTCTCTTTAACTCATCTTCCTCATCCTCTTCCTGTAACTCTGCTCTCACCTTTTTACCTCTCACTCTCAAACCTTTTATAGCTTCCCCCCCCCCCCACTCTTTCTTTCTGGCTCATTATGCAACTCTCTGTCCTCCGCCTGCTTTCTTGGCCGCGACGCAGCACTGCTTGCGATCTCATCAGGCGTATCTCTGGGGCAAATCAGCTGTTTGCGGGCCAAATCTAAGACACCTGAGAGAGTTGGAGCAACATCGGGGGAAAGAGATCCAGACTCAGATAGATTCCTCAGATAAATCCGAGCTGTCTTGTCTAGTTAAAGCAAGGCACATGTCAGAATTCAAACACTCCTGTCGCACTCATTTGTTCAAGTTTGGTGTCAATATTGCCGGATTATGTGTTGCTCAAAGACGTGACGATGCAGGGGTTAAATTAGTTTCAACATCCTTTGGCTCGCAGAAACACCATGTTCTGCACACCTCTGATGACGTGTGCATGTACAGAATCAAGGGAGTTTAAGAAAGTGGGTGCAACAAAAATGCAAATATGCCATCTCCTTCTTTCTGTCTGCGCTTTTTATAGGAGTTGAAAGTAGACAAACACCCACGGAGACAGACAGCGGTGTTGCGAAACAGGTCGCTTTCCAGTTTCACACTGACGCACAAGAATTTACTTGAAGCTATGCTGGTTCTGTGATGAGACATTCGATAGGGCTTACGCTGTCATTCTTCTGAATTGAGTTGTAAGGGATTCGAGGGCATGTAGACTCCTGACATGGGGGGGGGGGGGACAAGTTACCTTTCTTCTTGAAACGTCTTTTTTATTTCAGATCAGTTTCAAGCTGGATTGCTCATGTTCACATCTGCTAAATGAGGCTTGACAGCTTTAGGAAAGAGTGCTTAGTTCAATTGTACTCAACAGTGTGTCGATAAAGGTTTCTGACTGTCTTGTTGATGCTCAGCACAGGTCTGCCCTCTTCTGGTGTAAATGGGGAGATGCGTAATGCCAGTATTTAAAGTGGTTTTAAAGTCTTTCTTTTGGACAAATGATGTTTACAATTCATGGAGAATTTCTTTTATCTTTTTCATCCAGGCACATTGATTAAAAACATAACAATATTTAAAGAAACAGACTGAATTATTTGTTATCCAAGTAAAGAAATGTCACAAACATCCGCACCTCAGTGGGAAAAATATTTGTGATAGCTGCTCCATTTTAGACTCAAACAAAAAGTTAAAAAATATCAAATAAAATTCAAACATATAAAAATATTGACATTAACAATGGAATTTAAGATAAAATAAAAATATATATATTCACAAAAGAAGTATAGTGTCAACTGTTTTTTTACATAAATATGTAAACATGTGTTTATATATCAATTTATAAAACGGACAAGTCAAATCAAGCAATCTGATTGGTTCTTAGCCGTGATATACTGAGCGTATACCACGGGTAGAATTGTAAGTTACTTTTCACAACAAGTCAGTATCCCTCCGCGTCTGAGAAAAACAGTATACAGGTGGGCTGAAAAGCAAACCGCTTCGCGTCGGGCCGAACCACGCCCCTTAGCTGTGATATAATGAGCATATACCACGGCCTGTCGTGAGCTATTGCTTAAATATACCCTATACATTAAGATATTAATGTTGAAAGCCAGGTTATTGATAAAACTGTGCATCCTTTATGTCAGGGGTATTCAACTCAAATTCATTTTACTGACTGTCCTTAACTTTATTTATTTATTTTTAAACCTTTTATGCTCTTAACCTTTTATTTAAATTTTTTATATTGCCATATTTTATCCAATATGCTCCTTTTTAGATATCTTTTCACTTATTTTTCCTTATAGCTTTGTGAAGCACCTTGAGATGACGTTTGTCTTTATAAATCAAATGTATTATTAATTCAACGAGGTCCAGTCAGAGAAAATGTCCCCATGCAAAGGTCCGGAACATCAAAATGTCTAACTTGCTTTATGAATTAGTGTGATATATATTGAAGTAGCTTTATCAACGTCTGCATGTAATCAACAACTGTCTGCCAATCAAAGAAAGAAAGTACAATTCAAAAACAACAATTTATTGTTAATTAACATTGAACGATACAGATATACAGTAAATACTGTGGATATGTGTAATGTTCCTCTCTGGCTGCATTTAAAAATAAAATAGAGAAAATAAATAAAATACCTTTTGAAAATATGTGCATCTCAAAAGTGCTTAATTTTAGATGAATAAAATAAAGTGTAGCAGCAGCTTGAGTTTCCCTTTTTCTTTGTTAACCGTTTCACATCATGACTTAACAGTTTCAGCCGATTATAGAACAATATCAGTCTTTACACATCATAGCAATTGAACAGTTTTAAATGTTCTCTTTCTTTCCCTCTTATATTGCAGTCCCTCACTCACTTTGTTTTGTTCAGTGCGAGAATTGAGCTCGAGCTTGTCCTGCCAGGAGTTTAAATCTGGGCTGAAATGGTGTCAGGGCCATTCTCATACACACATGCAGGTGCTCATTGGTTAGCCGCGGTTAGCCTGCCCTGGAACGATATTTAGTTTTCATGTTGATCCTGGTAGACTGATCATATTGAGCTCTGAGACTGCTTATTTGTTGTGACCCCAGTTCTGACTTGACCGCGGTCCGCCTGTTACTGAACTATGCTTTATGTGTTTTGAGTAGGGATGTAACGATACCAAAAACTCACGGTACGATAATATCGCGATAAAAAGTCCACAGTACGATATTTATCGCGATATTGAAAAATAAAGGGAAACAAATGTGAATTTTTTTTTTTTTTTGTACTTTCATTTTTTTTTCTTTATTAAATTATAAATCTAATTCGTACAGCATTTTAGTAGGATAGTAGTATTTTAAAGTGTCAACAATATAATAATCAGACCCTGCAATAGAATAAATCAAGTTTCACTTTAGTTGTTCAAGTAACTCAACTCTAAACTCACTCACTCACTCACTCACTCACTCACTCACTCACTCACTCACTCACTCACTCACTCACTCACTCACCATCAAGGTTATCTTTTAGGAATATGAGCATGTCCACATTTCCAGGTAGAAGCTGGGATGTTTGGGCGTTTACAATATCCCCTGCTGTGGAAACAACTCTCTTGCTTGGTACTGATGTTGCTGGGACAGAGAGATATGCTTTGGCCATGGGTGACAGCAGTGGGTAAAACTGTGCATTGTCTCTCCACCACTTTTTTTTTTTTTTAAATCGTGGTATATTTTGTCAGTCTCACGACGGTATTGAGACATCTATTTATCGCGATATATCGTTACATCCCTAGTTTTGAGTGCAAAATAATCTTAAATATTTATGCTTGTGTCCAGGTTCTTCTGCCCTCCTCCCTGCGTGTACCTGATGGGCAGCGGCTGGAAGAAAAAGAAGGAGCAGATGGAGCGGGACGGCTGCTCCGAGCAGGAGTCGCAGCCCTGCGCCTTCATCGGCATCGGCAACAGCGACCAAGAAATGCAACAGCTTAACTTAGAGGGAAAGGTACGTTGCATCATGTGTCACTCACGTATTACCTTCTCACGGAAATGCGCTTGAAGCTGACATACCTACATACTTTGCCTCCAGGGACTTTGCAGTAATAATACTTGGTCGCCTTCACTTCTTCTTAAGGTTAAATTCCTTCCATTTTTCTGTTGTCAGCGGGGAAATATGTAACCGGTGACATGGTAACTCATCACTTAAAGAATAAATGGAATGTGAGCTGTGTTTTCGGGTCACAGAAAACATCCTTTGCAGCTAAAGAATAAAAGATCTAATGCATTCTGATGTATCTTCCCCTCCTTGTCCACCCAGAATTATTGCACAGCCAAAACCTTGTACATATCCGACTCCGACAAGAGAAAGCACTTCATGTTGTCTGTCAAGATGTTCTACGGCAACAGCACTGACATCGGCGTGTTCCTCAGCAAGAGGATCAAAGTCATCTCCAAGCCCTCCAAAAAGAAGCAGTCCCTAAAGAACGCTGACCGTGAGTTTCTGCTTGTTTGTCACACACACATACACACACACACACACACACGTTTGGCTCTTGTCTGTGCCGGGGACACTGATGACATTTGACAGACGTGGGTGTAAGCGCTTTCACTGACTTGTGAAACTGGAAGTTCGGGTCTGAACTTTAGATTTCAAAGGATTTTGTTTAGGTTAAAGACACACAAAAAGGACGTTCGTTAAATATATAAAAGCACATTGTGTTACATTTATTGTTGACACATTTTACTGTCAATTATATTATGTTATTTCTCTACTTTAATTCCCTTTTTTAAATTGATGTAAGTATTGATTTGCACTGTATGTATACATTTATTTACTGATTTTATGCATTAAACACATTCTAATACGTCTCAGAGTGAACCTATGGCAGTGTATAAATAATAACAACAATAAAAAATGTAATTGGAAAAACTATTTTTATAGCTGAACGTGAAATTTAAAGAATACAAATGTACCTACCGTAAATTCCGGACTATTAAGCGCACCTGAATATAAGCCGCACCCACTGGTCGGTCACCAATTGTGGGTAGCGTGGCTGAGCTTCTCCGGCGTCTCCGGCTCGCCGGAGAAGCCAGCGCCAGCCAATCAAATCCCGTTTCTGAAAATCTGACAGCTCAAGTCCTAGCCAATCAAACCGCGTCTAAGCTGGGAGAGATATCCCGCCGTTCATTTCTATATTTCAAAAACAGATGGAGGATAAACTAATTATCGCCGTAGCAAATCACCCGGTTTTGTATGACCAGTCCCTATTAACTTACCGGGATACAACCGGAGGAACCAGGCATGGGGGGAGGTGGCAGAGACAGTGGGTGAAACTGGTAGGCTTTCGCCTGTTTGGGGATTTTATATCCAGTATATCCAAGCATAACTTGCTAGCTATGTTAACACTACGTAAACGGGGCGGGACATTCATGTGATTGGTTGTTGGTTGCGGGGCTCAAATAAAATCCCCAAGCTTCAGACACGCCCAGCTCCAAGCTTTTTTTGAAGCTGTAGTGTAAGCCGCGATGTTCAAAGCGTGGGGAAAAAGTAGCGGCTTATAGTCCGGAAAGTACGGTAATTTATTTACTAAAATGTTTGTATTTTCCTATGCAATCTTATATCAGTATTCTTATGATGTGTCACCACTAGAGGGCGCTGTAGCTTCACTTGAGTGTTGTAGAGTAACCCAGTTCTGTCACATGTTAACACAACCGTAGTGACACATCACCTCTGCTCAGATTCCCACACTGTTATCGCTGCGAGAGGTCCCTTTTTTGCCGTTATGTAACCTTCCAGTCTGTGTTTTTTTTTCTTTTGGTTTCTCCACAGTGTGCATCGCATCAGGGACCAAGGTGGCGCTCTTCAACCGGCTCCGGTCCCAAACAGTCAGCACGCGCTACCTTCACGTGGAGGGCGGAAACTTCCACGCCAGCTCCCAGCAATGGGGCGCCTTTTACATCCACCTGTGTACGTCTCCATCAGTAACACACACATTTAGAAAAAAAGCTTAGAATTGTTCAGTATAGAGATGGCCCACAAATTAAACTTGTGCTTCTTAACTATAAATATAAAATTATATTACGCTGTAGTATAAGCCCACTTTTTAACCCTTAGATGCATAAGTGGGTATTTTTTGACCCGGTGAGGTGGTTTTCTTGAAGTATCTTTGTAATTACTTTTTTTTATCATTTCATATTCCAGCTATTCCTCAAAAAACATGTTTTGGATATCATGCCATTCAAATGTTTAGTTTACATTTTAAGAAATTGTAGTTTTTGTATTTCTACCCCAAGCTTCCATAAGTGGGTCAAAAATGATCCGCATGCATTTTCTATGGGATCCAATGGGAACCTTTGATTCTTATCACCTGTGGCTGTCAGGAATACATTCACTGTAGAACACACAGACGACATCACAAGTGACACCTCTCAGGAAGATTATTGTACACTGCAAGATCTGATACCTGTCAGTAGAATAATAATAATACAAATAAGAATAAGAATACGTTATATTTTTATAGGGCTTTTCATGGACTCAAAATTGCTTTACAATATAAGGGAAGGTTAGGGTGGGGGGTATAGGACTATCAAACTTGATTAACTGGCATGGATTGATGGGGGGTGGGTGGGCTATGAGTAGACAAGAGGAGAAGAGATGAGTTTTGAAAAGGGACTGGGATACTGTGAGGGTCTCAGAATAGCGGAGATCTTTGCATCAATATGTTCAAAACGTTTTTTTTCTAAATGTAAAAAAAATGTCTGAAATTATAAATAGTGAAAAATTAAATATAAAATATTTCTAGTGTGAACCAAAATATAATACTAAATATTATACAAGTGATTTTTCTAATGGAAGAGTGTATGGTCCGGTCACTCGTGCATCTAAGGGTTGAATCCATTCACTCAATTAAAGTTGCAAACATTTTCTAACACATCTTAGTCGATAAGAAAAAAGCCCAATGACTTATTTTCATAACTAGCTTTAAATACACCCTCCCTATTTCTCCTTATTATAATCAATCTGAGGCTTCTGTTTTAAGGAACACACTCACAAGCATCATTGACCTACATTTGATTGATTGTGCTAACTTATAACTGAACTTATGAGGCGATATACCTCTAGTGAGTGGCCTAGCCCTTCGTATATTTTTCTGTATGTGACCTTCTGTGAAAGAAGTTTGGCACCCCTGGTATAGAGGTTCAGTGTGGGCTTGTCACTTTGTCTTCATGTAAAAAGCCCACGCTGATTCATAGTAAGTACACAGCTGATGCATCACATCAAACACAGGGATTGATTGAATATGGGTTTGAAAATGTCATGGCGCTGACTTCTTCTTGTGTTTCCAGTGGATGACGAGGAGTCAGAAGGAGAAGAGTTCACTGTGAGAGACGGTTACATCCACTACGGCCAGACAGTGAAGCTGGTGTGCTCTGTCACCGGCATGGCCCTGCCCAGACTGGTAAACAAAACACACCATTTGAGATTACAAATCATTGTTTTTGTTGATAAGTAGGCTAGAACACTCAAAAGCAGCATTTCCATAAAAAAAAAAAATGGTGTAAGTCAACGTGTTTGTATTGGTCAAATATTATCAGTTTTTATCATTAAATTATGAAAAACATTTGATGGCAGGCTATATAAAGAATTACTTTATATAGGTTTGTATATAGTGCCACAGTGACGCATCCTAAAACCCGGAAGTAAACTCCTTCCGGTTCCTTTGAAAAAACCGCAATGCAATTTCTCCATAGGATTTTGGAAAATAGCTCAAAATAAGGTCTGTGGTTGAAACACATTTAAGAGACGGATCACGTTTTGTTCAGCCGGATAATATCCACATGTCTACCCTACTTTTATACTTTTCGAATCATAAATCTAGTCGCCAGAAGCTAAATGCTAACGTTATGCTATAAACGAACTACAGCAGGGTCGCTGCTTCAACGTCACGCCAACTTAAGATCCATATTCAAACATACAGATTCTAAATTGCAGAGGTGTGGACTCGAGTCAGACTCGAGTCACCAATTTGATGACTTTGGACTCGACTTGACAACATCACAAAACACTTGCGACTCGACTTGGACTTGAGCCTTCTGACTTGAGGTGACTTGATCATTTAATTCAGAGGTCTCCGACACGCCGATCGCAAGATGCCGCCAGAAGAGCAGACTCCAGTCGGGGAGAGCAGAATCTTCAGCTGCTCCAACTCTTGCTGAGAATCCTTGCAGGCAGGGGCGGGACTTTATTTGAACTTGCCCATCCTGACTTGAGACTTGACTCTGACTTGAGCGCAAAGACTTGAGACTTGACTCGGACTTGAGCGCAAAGACTTGAGACTTGACTCGGACTTGCAAAACAATGACTTGGTCCCACCTCTGCTAAATGGTACAAGTTGAAGCGTTTCTTTGAACAGTTTGCAGGAGGCAGGTACTTGCTTTCAAGCAGAACAGGGCAAACTAACTTAGCGGGAGTGTTTTACGTGTTCGGTGTAATGACGTAAAACGGCCTGGACAACTTCTGTAGTCCTATTCAGCCACTTGGTAACAACCATCGTTTTTCAGACACGTCAACTCTTCAAAAATCACCAGTGGGGTCACTGCTGATGGATTTAATGTCGTAGAACAAAACGTGATCCGTCTCTTAAATGTGTCTCAACCACAGACCTTATTTCCAGCTGAAATCCCATTGCTTTTTGTTGAAGGAACCGGAAGTGGTAAAATGCTAACTTACTTCCGGGTTTTAGGACGTGTCACTGTGGCACTCTATTCATGTCAGATTTTGGTCATAGATTGCTTAATACAGGCGAATAGAATATAGCAGGCATAGTTTACAGTTTGGGACAAATTAGACTAATATTGGCTAATAGTAATTGGTAAATGGACTGTACTTATATAGCGCTTTATCCAGTCTTTTAAGACCCCTCAAAGCGCTTTACATACTACATGTCATTCACCCATTCATACAGAGCAGTGTACCTTACTCTAGGAACTAACATTCACACACATTCACACACCGTTGGCCATGCCATCGGGAGCAACTCGGGGTTAAGTATCTTGCTCAAGGATACATCGACATGTTGACTGCATGGGCTGGGATCGAACCCACAACCTTCTGGTTGAAAGACGGCCGCACTCCCTCGCAGCCACAGTCGCCGCACAGTAGTCACGCATTTTCCCAAAAAAATCACATTACACATTTTTGTAAGGATTTAACAAACAATCAACACACATCAGTGGGTTAAGAGGTAGAGATGTATGAATTGCGTCAATCTGCATTTAATCTAACTATTGGCAAAAAGGCGAATAAGTAATTTTCCAAAAGTGTTGAATTATTAATTTAATATCAGTTACCAAACAGAAAGACCTTGTTTGTTTTTAGTTTGTTAGTCTCACGTCACTTGTACAATTATATGTTTTTCTTCAAAAGCACATACTGAGCTTTCTGTCATTTATCTTTGCTTTATTCCCTGTCAAATTATACAAATAGTGTTTCTTTCTTTTGGCTTTCCTGTGCTTCTAATCCATCTCTTTCTTCCCCCATCAGATCATCCGTAAAGTGGACAAGCAGACGGCGCTGCTGGACGCCGACGACCCCGTCTCCCAGCTCCACAAGTGTGCCTTCTACCTGAAGGACACAGAGCGCATGTACCTGTGCCTATCCCAAGAAAGGATCATCCAGTTTCAAGTGAGTGTCTCACCCAACCTCCCTTTTCTTACATCCCTTCCTTTCAGGTCACTTCGCCCTCAGATCCAGTCAATCTTCTGCTGTTCAGCAATGGATTCAGGATGATTGGTTTAGCATTTTGAAATCAGGAGCCATTTCTGTCCCATTTAAAAGTAGACTGAAAGCAATTTGAGCTCTGTATGGAGAAGTTTCAGGACAAGATGCCTTTTCGTCTTTGAAGAAAAGTGTGCACTCCTCTACTTTGGATTTATGACCATCTTAAAAAGTAGTCTTGATTTGATGCAATTGTTGGTAGTTATCTCTGCCCTGATGTGCATTAAGGTTTCTGTCTCCTCTACTCCAAGGCCACTCCATGCCCAAAGGAACCAAACAAGGAGATGATCAATGACGGCGCCTCCTGGACAATCATCAGCACAGACAAGGCTGAATACACTTTCTACGAGGGCATGGGCCCCGTGCACTCGCCTGTCACCCCCGTGCCTGTGGTAGAGAGCTTACAGGTAGACACAGAAGAGACATTCTTTTTAAATTAAAGCTGTCAAAATTATCGAGTTAGTGGCGGTAATAAAATGTTTGAATTAATTGCGTTAAAATATTTAACGCATTTAACGCATGCGCAGAATGGCCCGCCCCATACATCCCACCAGTGGCGGCGCTGGGGTAGGCTACAGTCATACCAAGAAATGGCTTAGCCCCACCATGAAACATGATGTTAAAGTAAGCACAATAAAGTCCGCCAACTCGCGGAGTAAATTGAACAGACAGCAGTTAGTAAGATTGATTTCAGCAGCCACTTGTCTGGAAATACCGAAGACGAGAAACGATTTTGAAAACTTTTGTCACGTACTGATTGTCTTCTCAATAGAACATCTTTGATAATGTCTTCTGGCCAATCAGAATCAAGATAACAGCGTGGTGTTGTGGCAGGAAGTCCCGACGGAGAATACTTTTGCTGTAGTACTTCTCTATATACATCGATACAACATTACGTGTTATAGAAATCAACACGTAATGAAATAAGACCCCACGGTTTGATAGGTGTGTGGGCTGTCTTTCATTTTGACACACAGAACAATGTTATAATAAACATACATACGCATGTTAAATGGATATACCCGCCTTCTTTCATTTATCTTTCCATTCCCACAACAATATACATAAAGAAATGGCATATTTTGGACATAGTTCGAATGGTGATTAATCATGATTAATTAATTTTTAAGCTGTGATTAATCTGATTAAAATGTTTAATCGTTTGACAGCCCTATTTTAAATACAAGGGCCCCAACACAAAGCCTTGTGGTACTCCTGTAGTCCGTGAACATAAATCTGGGTTCAGTCCTTTTTAATATGTGTTCTTTGTCCTCAGCTAAATGGTGGAGGAGACGTCGCCATGCTGGAGCTGACGGGACAGAACTTCACTTCAAATCTGCGGGTCTGGTTCGGAGATGTCGAAGCGGAGACCATGTACAGGTAATTTGTCTTAAAGATCACACCTTACATGACAGACATTTTTGTTATTGTTCTCCCCCATCTTCCAATCTTCTTTTTCCTGTTTTTGTCCAAATCATATTCCTTCACTTTTTCTCATCAGTATCCAAACTGCCCATTAAAGCTTATTCAACAATTTATTCGGGATAATACATTAATTGGAAATGATTGACTTGAGATGAATGAATATAAAGGATATATGAATAAGTTATAAATGTCATTTAAATGAATAAAAGCTTTCAAAATGCTCTCTCTCAGGCGTAATGCTGCAGATCCTGTGAATGCCTAATGGACTAAATCAAGTTGTATAATCCTCAGTTTTCCAACATTGGAAGTCGTTTTTCTTTGACTGAGCCAAAAACCTTTAAAAGCCAAGGTTCTGCAATGTTACAGCTTTGCCCTTAGCTTTCTTTCTGTCATATTGAGTTTATACACAGATCACATTTAATCTGTTTATCAGTACCACCCACCAAGCATTACATCGGAGACAGTGGAGGAGAATGAACCTCCGAGATGTTACTGCGACCTTATACAGGGTTCCTACGGTCATTCAAAACCTGGAAAAGTTATGGAAATTCAAAATGCTAATTCCAGGCCCTGGAAAAATTATGGAAAACAATATTTTTGGAAAAGTCATAGAAATGTAACTAAAGTTGCATCAAATATAATTTATATTTTATCTAATCGCCGAAATAGTAATACTATAATGATAATAAATACTGTATCGTATAGTAATGAAACGTAAAATGGCTTTTAACTGACGAGGTGTTTTGCTGGTGAGAGATTGTAGTTGCTTTAGCGTGTAGAAGCTAGTAAGCTATTATTTGATTTGTTTTAGATAGACACAACATGTTTCAGACCTTATTTTCCTGTTCCATGTTAAAATAAACCATTTTCAGTGGTACGCTGAGAAAGAGTACTTTTTTTGGTCATGGAAAATTAGGTAAAGGTCATGGAGAAGTCATTGAAAATCATTGGTGAAAAAGTGTATGAACCCTGCTTATAATGAAAGAGTCTCTGTTGCTATTCCTAGAACGGATATTATTTTTTCTGCATAATCACCAAGATTAACTTTTTTGTTTTGGAACATCTTCCTACTTTGTAAGTTCCATAAACACTTTTAAAACCCTGTTGGATATTTTTCAAAAATACATTTTTAGATACTTGAACATTTGCAGGTGTAATAATAATCCCTCTCAATTTTAGAATAGTATATTTTAGTTATATTTTCTGGTGAGCAGAGTTTGCTCCTAAAACTCGCTCTTTTTGGAAAAAGATAAATATCATTTTGTTATCTTATCCACCTGTAAAATAGTGGTTTCGGTTATCAAGGAATATTTGAAGGGCTACAACAAAAATAAATGTACTCGATTTAAACACAAAGTGACCCCTGTGTGACTATACCTCTATCAGGCCAATGTGACCTCCGTATGTACATGGACGGGAGAGGACGCTGGCGTTGCTTGTTCGCCGCTTCTCCGTCTGCGTTTTAACTTATTTAACTTATTAAGCGCTTCGAGATTTGTCTTGGCAGATGAGAAGCGCTATATAAATTAAATGTATTACTTATTATTAACATGTGTCGTTCCCCCCCCCCCCCTCTCCCGCTGCAGGTGTGCGGAGAGCATGCTGTGCGTGGTGCCCGACATCTCTGCCTTCCGCGAGGGCTGGCGCTGGGTGCGGCAGCCCGTGCAGGTGCCCGTCACGCTGGTCAGGAACGACGGCATCATCTATTCCACCACGCTGACCTTCACCTACACGCCGGAGCCGGGGCCGCGGCCGCACTGCAGCGCCGCCGGGGCCATCCTGCGGTCCGGGAACTCCACCCTGCTCAGCAACAGCAGCCAGGAGCCCGGCGTGTACGGCCCCAACAGCACCTCCAACGCGGGGGTCACGTCTTCATCCTCCACCGCCGCGGCCGTGGTCTCCTAACGCACACAGGGGGCCACTCTATATGCCTTGAGAGCGAATGTACCACAAGGTATATAAAGACTACGGGAAATAATAAACAAAGACTCTAAAGTGCTGCGTATACATTTTGGATACAAAGAAGCTGAAAAATTGGTGGGAGTAAAAGGAGCGAACGCAGGGGGAATCTGAAGGCCGAGCGACATCACGGCGCTGTCAGCCAATGGGAATAAGCGCTCCGTGACACGCCCCCTCTCCTGCGGTTACTTTAGGGACCTGCCTATCCACTTCTGGTGTTTCGGAACGAGTGAAGTTCCTTCAAGCACCGGCACCTTTCTACGGCCACAACAACAATACATCCAACGTGTACAAAAAAAAATCTCTCGAAAGGAAAGTATATTTTTGCGCCCTCCCAAAAAACCCCTCTCGCCACTTGTTTTATAATTATTCCGTTTTGTTTTGTTTTGTTATTTTCGCGTTGATTTCCTAAAGGGGGCTGGATGTATTGTTGTTGGAGGGAGGATGCAGAGGGACACACATAAAACGTGACGATAACATAGTTTTTATGGACCAAGGATCTTGTATAAGCTTTAGTAAAGGTACATTTTTCTCCATACCTTTTTTGTATTAAACATATAGTACACTTTTGTTACCAAATAGTTTCTATTCTTCCTCTGAGCTTGGGCTTTGTTTCCCCCCCTTTCTGAGGTCCAAAATCCCAACCTGTATGTTATTGTGACCTTACTACAAACGCCTGCTTTTTCAACCTTTTGGATTTCCTTTGTTTGTTTTTTGATACACTTGCTTCTTCTGTTGGGGGAAAAAATCTGAAGTCTGGGTTGTTTATTTTACATAAGGTTGTATTTGTTTGTTGTTGTTTTTTAAATTGGGGAATAACCTCAGAGGGCCTATGTTTTATCATTGGTTTTTATGAAGTCTTTAAAAAGAAAAGCTTTAAGCAACGCCTCTGCCTTGCCTGCAATACTCTATGTGCGCTATGCTCTCCTTCGGACAAGTATACACATCAGTACATCTCACGTGGAGTCATAGCAACATTTGCAGAAAAACTAGACTTCCGTGGTTACGAAAAACAAGTCAGTTTGTCATTTTTCAAACAAGCGTAGTCTTGATAGCCTTAGTACTGTATATTCTTACTGTGTACACAGTCAAACCGCTCACATATCTACTATCCTGTATCTGTTGCGCTCACTGTTAGCTTATCATGATGTAGTGAAAAAACTACACCGAGCAAGGTGTCTTCCAGTGGTGGCATTTAACCCAAAAAAAATTCAATTTGATGTGGCCTTACCGATAACTTCAATTACAAAAAAATACTTCACCTTTTTCTTATCTGCTCACGTTGGAGGAACCTGTGCATAGCTTAAGCTAATGCCTCGCTTCTCATCAGAGGAGCGGTTTGAGCTCCACCTTTTATCATGCAAAGCAGCCTTCCGGAAAGAGTCACTTCGGTGTACAATATGCCCGTTTTTTTATTCTCATGCGGTGCGCGGCACCTTTCCACTTTTGGTACAATGTCTCACGAGCGCCGTAAGCTCTTTTGTTAGCCTTCTTTTTAAAACAAAAACAAATCTCCTGTGGTTTTATTATCTTTTCAGAAAACAAGCGTGTGTGTGTACATCGTAGACTCCGAGTAGTTGCTCTCATCCGTGTTCATGGCGACCGCGTCTCCTGTAGGAGTTTAAAGGCCTTCTAAATGTGTGTTAATGAAGATTTCCAAACAGAACAGCAATATTGTACAGGTCATTTCATCGTCTTTTGTCCGCCTGAGCACTAGTTCACCAGCCAGCAAATATGTGTGTGTGTGTGTGGGTATGTTTGTGTGTGTGAGTGTGTGAGAGACTGTCATATGTAGTTGCTGTAATGGAATATTGAGTCAGACTCGCTCCATTTCAAAAGTGTGTTCCAACTGCTCTCCAAAAAAAAAAGCGACTGGGGTGATTCTTCCTTCCACCAGGATCCAAATGTGCGATAAGATAAACATTCAAAGGCAATACTTGTGATCTTAGTATTACAGTACAACTGTATACACTTCCGGGGGAAACAGAACAACAACTTGAATGTCTGCTTAATGAAGTATTTCTTACAAAACAAACCCTTGAAATAGGAACAAAAAAGGATTCGCTTGCACCCCCCTTTTCGATGTAAAAAAGATTAAGTTATGCCCCCCGTTTCGCCCGCCCACCTGTCAGTCATTAATATTAAATGTTTTATATTGTAATATTTTTTAAATTATTGGTACAAAGTCTCCCCTTGTCTTATGTCAAAAACAGAAAAAGAAAAAGTGCATTATTGCCCGTGCTGCCTCAGTTGTCCTGGGAGGCCACTTCCTGTTCACCCTGGAAACCGTGGAGGTGCTGCAGCGGCAGTGTAGCGCCACTTATTTGAGCTGCAGGTCAACCTGATCCCTTTACACACAGAATCTTAACTGTAGATTTTTAACGTGAGTGTTTTTTCTAATAAATTCAGCGAGTTTTTAACCTAGCTTCTGCATTAGCATCACGCTACCCCCCACCCCCACCCACCCCCACCCCCCAGAGCTTGGATATTTTTGTTTACATGCGGAGTCGCCGCTTACAGTTCACCACCTCCGGCTTCTCATCATCTCGAGCAGCTTTGTCACGTTAGCTCAAATAACTAATAAAGGGGGTGATGCATGCTTTTAAAAAAACAATGTGTCGCCTTGACAATCTCAGCTGGTTTACAGTTAATTTCTCTCTTCAGAGACACTGAACATACTCAAAAAGGGGATGAGCTATCAAAAAGGGGTCAAAAAATGTTACATGCCTTCAGAAATAACTAAAAAGAGAAAGTGGAAAAATCTCATTCAGCGATGCTTCTTACAAAATATCTTAAGCGGTTTCTTTCTCTTTGTGTGTCTGGTCATATTTGTTCTTCCAAAAGCAGCTGTTCTTGTGTTTGTTTGTTTTTTTATAATGAGCTCTGAACAATGTATGTATCCTCTAATATGCCAAATGTCTTTTATAATGTAGTTTTCATGCACTGCTAAACAAAACAGGGCAGAGTGAGAGGCAGCTTTAAACGAATACAAAAAAAAAAAGGAGTGTGGAGCCCTTCTCTGTCGCACTCAGCCTTACTTCTCCTTAAGACTATTGGCTGTTTGCACTTCAGAGCGCTAACCCTTTCTCTTTCTCTCTCACACATTTCATTCTCACTCTTTTCCGCTCATGTTTATGTACGTACATTCGGAGTTTCCCCCTTCCCTTTTTTTGTTTTTAACACGCCCGATCTCACAGTCTGCGTACAAATGACACGACTTTGCAAAGGCGTGCAATAGATTACGCAGAAGTCCGTTTTTGCGTGCATATGATACGCTGATATTGCACCTCAAACATTAAAACAAAGAGCTCTGTGGCTTCAGGCTTGATCGCCGTTCCAATGACAGTGTTAATGTTTGCGGTGCAATAAACGACACAGCAGCTTATTGGGTTATGGTTAGGGTTAATTAAATGGCAAAGATATGTAGAAAATAAACGCATTTAAGATACGTTCATAACAAACGTAACGTGGGAGTATCATATGCACGCAAAAACGGACTTCTGCGTATCTATTGCACGTCTTTGCAAAGTCGTGTAATTTGTACGCAGACTGAAGAGAGTGGGCTGCGCAGCCTGCTATGCTTAGCTTCGCTACAGTTGGATCACCTTTCCGTTGTCATTCTCCCCGCTCCTTCTCCATTCTCTTTCACTCTCACTGTATCTGTGTATTATTCTAGTAAATGGTAAGCAGAGGTGTCATTGTGGTAGTATACTCAGTGCTCAAAGGGTTGCTGATGGTAGAAACCTGTGCCGTTTGTAACATTTAGCAATAACGTCAAAACAAAGGGGACGGTTTTTTAAAATAACATACGTTAGTTTTGTTTTTGTACATATTGCAGCTCCAGATCATGCTCAAATCTGTATGTCATTAAAAGAAGAAAAAAAAACGAGAAAAAAAAACTTGCAATATTGGCATAAAAATGAAAAATAAAAAAGTGATATAAAATCTCGCTTTGTGTTATGTTTTTAATTGTCATCAGAAGCGTAGAGAAGCATTGTTTAATACACTTTTACAGTAGAAATGAATAACCCAGTCTTTTCTTCCTCCAGTGACAGATACGCTCTCTCAGGGCTTTTGGCATCCTCCAAGCCCAAATGGAGCTCTTATCCTTGGGAAGAAGTCCCAGAATATAGAGCCTATTCTCTTTCCACCACTCTAATGCCCTTTGTCCTTTTTGGATCCACTTTCGTTAAAGCCGTTAAAAGCTCCACGTTACTTTGCCCTGAGCCTTCGGAGACGCAGGTCTTTATATGGTCAACCAGACGCTGGTTTTTCAGAGATGGCTTGTGTGTCTGTACATAACAAAAAGAACACAATACAACCCCCGAAACAACTATCAGATGTCTATAAACCTGTAAAACGATTGATTACATTCATTTGTGTTCATGTTTAAAAGGACTTGTGTCAAAATAGGCACATCTTCATGCAATAAAACAACTCGAAAATATTCATAAATGCTTCAAACCTACACTGTAAATAGGAATTTATACAACATTGACATACAGAAACAAGAAAACAAAAAGTTGCTACATGAACGCTGCTATATTTAACAGTTGGAATCAGTAGAAATCAGGTGCCGGGAATTCACTCTTTGAAGAAGATAGAGGGGATACAGGTGTTCAAAGTCCCACTACATGATAAGGCCTCTCCAGCTCCCATAGCACAGTACAGCCCCTGTAGGCACACACACATACATATACCCACACACACACACGCATTAGGTCAAGGACAAGAGCAGCACTATTTGTGCACCGCAGGGCTGTTTTGAAGCTGCTGATTACAGTTGCATTGTGACTGGCGGCCAATGCTGTACACGACAGATAAAAAGCCTGTTTACACAAAAGTCTGATTTTAGAGGACCATAGCAGTCATCGCTGTTATCATGAAATGCTCACATCGGAGCTGACCATTTTGTGATGAAGATCTTTCTTTAATGTATTTTCCCGCCTTCTAGGCAGCCATCAGTTTGCAGTTATTTCCATCAAATGGAGCTAGCAACAGGAGGTGATTAGCATAGCTTAGCATAAAGGACATTTGTATATAAACAGGAACAGCTTACTATTCTTTTCCCCTTGTTTGATGTTTTTCTACTTTTGTTAGAGTAAAGAATAAAAAAAATCTTTATTTGTCTTAGTGTTGCTAGAAGTAATTAGCAGTTAGCTAATAGCTAAGCTAACTGCCTCCTGGCTATACAGGCTAATTTACGCTCAACACATCCTTGAGGGTCCACTTTGGTCCTTGTGTGGCATCCATAAAATGTGCAGATCTTGGTGTGAACTGTTTTCAAGATTGGTAAGTAAGAATATTTATACTTGTTTGTAATTTTGATAAACTGATCTTATCGTGCGGTCTATTGTTTTGAGCCAAATCTTGATCTAAACGTAACCAATAACTATTGTTGTTTCGTTTTGTTACCAACTGTTTGAAACTGGGTCCGCAATCTGGAAGAAAACAAGTTTACCTGAAGCATAATTGAAAATGCAGTTCAGTCGTATGGGAATGTAAAATTTGTAGACAGAGTTTTTAGACGGTGGAAAACCAAAAAAAGTATTGTTCTGCTTTGTGAGGCCCTTTTAAGGCTTAATATGATCAGGTGTCAGTCAACCAGCTTGGACACTGTAGCTTTCGGTGCCATAGCTGCTTATAAACTAGTGACATAAGCAATGTGAAGGCTTGACATTAAAACAACTAATTTGTTAAGTGTTTGCACACACATCGATCGAGTTTAAGTCAGCTCACTCCAGGCTGACGGACGGATGCCGGTGTAGGTGAAGCGTGTGTTGGCTCCGCTTGGCGGGGTATGACCATTCTGCTCTGGGGTTTTTGGCCCCGCTCTTAATCTGCCCAATTCCCCTTTAGCGGTCCCGCTTCCAGCCGACCTCCCCAGGCCACCGCTGCTCCTCAGGCAGCTGCAGCAGGTGAACGTGGCCAGCATGCCTTGGCGGAAGCGCTTGTTCATGAAGCAGTAGATGATGGGGTTGACGCAGGCCGAGGTGTAGGACAGCAGGTGGATGTAGGAGATGGGCGCCCCGGTGAGGCGGTAGGCCGAGCGCCGGTCGAAAGCCTGCCACGCGTTGACCACGAAGATGGGGGTCCAGCACAGGAAGAAGAGGAAGACGATGACCAGGAGCATGCGGATCACACGCTTCTTGGCCATCAGGTTGGCTGTGGAGCTGCTGCTGCACACACGCTCTGCTTTGGGCTTGATGCTGGAGCTGCCTCCACCCCCAGTGATGCTCTTCCTTTTGGACTGCTGCATGTAACACCCGTCACTGTCACCGGGCTTTATGCTGCCAGTGCTGGATTGTCTTTCTGCCAGGGGAGAGATTTTGTTAAGAAAAGACAGAGTGTCGATTTTTTATCAGCAGTCTAAAAGCACTTATGGCTCAGAAAGTCACTCAGGTTGCAAACAGAAGTTTGATTGTATAGAAGTCTATGATAAAATATACTTTTCAACTGATTAGGCACCTCGGTAAAGATTTTCCTGACAACATAATGTCAATTGCTTCTTCATAAATATAGCATGATTTTTCATTTGTAAATTATTTACAAATTCATTATTTACAACAATATTTTAAACATCTGATCAAATCTATTGTGCCCAGCTAACATAATTATTTAGCCATTTTTTACTTATATAAAAGAATACTTCTGATCCGTTTTTTATAGATTTGCATCATCAGGAAAAAAAACAGTGAGCTTGGAGCTGATTAAAACAGCCATTGTGGTATTTACTATAGGATCAAAATCAGAATAATGCCAGCATTGCCCTTTTTATAATTGTACATTTCAATACCTCTGATAGACTTTCTGCTGGACAGCTCAAACGAGATGCCACGGTAAAGCTCCACGCAAATGAGTCCGTAGGCTGTCATCATGATGATCCCGGGGATTAGGAAGAGCATCAACAACAGGCACACGTACCTGCAAGGGACGCATTTGGTATATGCAAACATTTATCATTATATTAAACCTTAAAATGGTTTGCTTTTATTTTGTAGGGTCATCTCTGTCGTGCAGGAGGTTTTCCCCAAGAGGTCGTCTCTCACCAGCTCACACTGAGCAAATCAATAAAGGCGCCATCTGAAATTAGCAACAGGCTACTTTTACACTTAATCTAAGTGCATCTGACTGTGAGGACAGCCTGCTGGGACACTAAAGGTACGACGCCTAATGCACTTATTCTCAGCTCACCAGGACTGCTGGATGACGTCGTTGGGCCAAACCAGGCGGCACATGTACCCGGTGCTGTTGTTGTAGCGCGTGAAAGGCTTGAGGTTGCTAGAAATGGGGTACGGCAGCATCAGGATGAAGGACACAACCCAAGTGGCAGTGATGACCTTGGCGGCGTGAGATTTGGTTTGCCACGTCCTCGAAGTCAGAGGGTTGCAAATGGCACTGTAGCGCTCCAGGGAAATGGCCACCAAGTTGAAGGTGGAAACACACACAGAGACACCTGCACAGAACAGAAAATCCCCAAAATGTGATGATCGACTTTTAAAGTTTTAGTTTTTGGCCCCGATTTATTAAAAAAAACTATAATATGACATTTCAGTGCTGTAATCTCATGAGCTGGCCATATCTGGCCATATTAATAATATCATTTGTTTAAGTAAAAGTGTACCATTATACAGTAGATAGAGCCAGGGGTCAGTTAGCTTAGCTTAGCATTCACACTCGAATCAGGGAGAAATAGCTAGCCTGGCTTTTGCTATCTCATCTTGACGCTATGTCTAATACTAAAGTTTAAGCTAAAGAAGTAATTATTATTGGTGGATAGAAGCCATTAGTTTGGTTATCAGGGTAAAAGGGCAGTCTGTAATGATTTAGAAACACAAACGACAACGTAGCTAGCTTGCTAGCCAGCTAACTGCAGCGTTCGTCATTGCACACTACCCTGTCGAAATTCATGAAAACAAATTCAAAGTGTACGACATAGAAGTGTAACAGAACTGAGACACAACAGCACAATAGGCTGTAGCTTCATACTTGATGAAAAGACAACAAGGTGGTTTCAAACTTTTGGCGAGAAAGCAAAGTGCATTTCCTAAATTGTAACTATTCCTTTAATTGGGTATAATTTCCCTCCAGCTTTTAGTTGTTTTAATCTCTACCATGGGCTTTGTAACACCTAGAATGATCAGCATCCTCACAACATGTCACCGTGTTTACTCCAGTGACTGTGATGCTATGGCACATTCATTTTTCGTCACATTAAATGTAGCCACAGAGCCACAGAGCATATCCTGTCTGTTAACACACTGAGTAACAATAACAAGAAGGACTATAAATACATTGAAATTATCGCTGTGTACGATCCCATAGGAGAGACACAGATAAACACACGGACGAATTAGGTAATAAACCTGGATGACAGCGCTCTGATCTCACTACGGCAGGATGGGATGGAAAAGTGAAAATTAGATTTCCTAGCGGACCTGTAATCGGATGAAAATGAAATATTAGTAAAATTGTATCATCTGTAATGACTACACCTTATTACAAGGGTGCTCTGAGAGGTATAGCTGACTGCTGTGGATCTTTTGAGAAACAGTTTTAGAGTAATCTAAATAGGTAATTAGCATAGAATTTGACAAGTAATCAGTCAATTAGTTTCAAATTGTGCTCTCGGAGTCTAACTATGAGTTTATCTTAAAGTACAGATGCATTTGTCGGCTAGTTAAACAAATGATCAACGGAAAAAAATGTTTAATCAAATTGACGGTAACTCAATATATCTTGGTTTTGGACAGACAAAACAAGACGTTTACATCAACTTTTTTACAATTATCTGACATTTATATCGGGATATCAATTAAAAATCGAAATAATTATTAGATTTAGCCCTAACTGATTTTATTTCTGGTTTGGTAATGTGCAAACTTTGGTTATATTTAACGCAATTATGTTAATTTCAGTTCTGCACAAAGAGGAATAAAGAATAAAACTGCTTCTCCGTATTATGGCAAGAAAATCATTACTGATAACACTGTTCTTTGTAAAGAGGTGGGCTTTTGTATTGAGTATTTCGCTGACTTCTTACTAATTAAAAATGCAGGTTAACTAATAAGGGTTAAGTTAGGTCGATGTTTTAATTATAACCTCACCCCCTGTTCTCATTTGATTTGCTTCTTCCTCCCTAAAGCGGGTCTGGCTGTGTTCTTGCTCTGAGCTGTCTCATGTTCAGCCGCTGTGTCTAACATCACACTTCTGTGGGCTGCATATTGGAACATATTGGAACATATTGGAGAGCTGCATGTACGTACACGCTCAGATTCAAAGTGAATGCAGTGAAGCTTCCCTCCTCCAGCAGACGAGTGTGGAAACAGCCTTTATTGTCACACATTCGGCACACACATCATTATGCACAGTGAAGCTCAAGAATCTAAGTTCGGCTGAAGCTAATATGAGATGTTTGGAGATGAAAACAAATGTATCCAATTGCTTTTTATACATAAAATATGTATTTGGGTTGTGGCTGATCCTTCTACACACCATACAGCATGTTGCTCAAGACTCTGATTTTGGACTCTGTTAATATTCAGGAGGTTAAATCCACCATGAAATTAAAAGGGAGAGTTGACGAGGGCTTTTTTTAGCTAATTTTTAGCTCATTAAACCACAAGGAGCATTAGAACATGCAGGGAAATGAACCTTATGCTGACCATGGCCTAAGTTGACTTCAATTATCCTCAATCTTTAACACAATATTGCACAATTTTCACAGTTGACTAATTTGCATGGCAGAAATTATACGAAATGGCAATGGGATAATGGATAACTGCAAAACTTGTAGACGTTTAAATTCAATTCAGAATTTGACAATTTGGAGTTTCCTTTGAGTAAAACTAAACCCACTGGGGGATAATAGTAGATTTTAACAATATGTGGGTGAAAAAATATCCTAAATCATTGACAAAAGTGTGAAATTTTAATGCAAAGCAAGATTTAAATGTATGGTTATATCCAAATGTAAAGATAACCAACGACTCAGCACTTACCCATGAAGTACATGACCAGCTTGCATGTGCCGGTGCCGAAGATGAAGTCCCTCATGAGGTTGGGGATGAGGGTGAAGGGGATGCAGAACAGGGACACCATCAGGTCGCTGATGGAGAGGGACAGCAGGAACAGGTTGGTGACGGTCCTCATGCGCCTGTTCCTCACCAGGACCCCGATGATGAGGCTGTTACCCAGAACGCTGAGGAGGAAGATGAGGCTGTAGAGGATGATCCGCACTGTCTGGTTGATGTCTGAAAGGAGAGGGAGACAAACTGTGGGCATGTCATTCTTAAAAATGTTACTATTTTTGGTTTTGATATATTTTATCCCACTTAAAACTCCTCAAATAATCCTATCTAATAACTTGTATAAAGCAAATGGATCAGAATATCTGGGAATATGAATGTCTCATGTTTGATTATCCCTCTTAGATTTTTTCCACAGAAATAGATAGATGGAAAGAAAGATATAAACTTTATTCATCTCAAGTTGAGAAATTGTTTTCTCAAAACAACATTTTTGTCAGTCATTACAAAATGTCTTAAAAATAGAATAAAATACAAATACATTGAAATAAACATTCAAAGCAAATATATTCACATTCACAGTAAAAAAAAAAAACATATATTCAAAAGAGTATCTAAGAATAACCACTATGAAATATTCAGAACACATTATACTCTAGACCAGACAAAATGTGCAAGCTCTGCGCCATTTAACCCTTTATCCAGTGGCCGGAATTGCATGCATTTCTCTTCACTTGACATTGACAGAACTAGTCTTTAGTGACAACATATGTGTCACTACAACATAAAGCAGACTGCGTTATCTGACCCTGAGCCATGCGTAATGAGCACTGACGCAAAGAAAATGCCCAAAGCTGTAGCTGTTTAGGCAGAAACACTGGGTTTAATTGATTGCATTTTGAATAAAAATGAATTTCAAAATGCAGAATACAGTGATCTTTTATTGGACATGAGGTTTCTTGTGACTTTTTATAGTGATATCAAATACATAAGAGTACTGTACCTTGTGTTTCGGGTGACGGCTCCTGCTCGCTCTCGCACTCCGAAATGTTGATCCCGAAATTACACAAAATCTGGTTAAGATCAGTCGAATTAATGAGCATTTCGTGTAACGTGAACGTCTCCATGTCGCTTTCTTCCTTGTCGCCTCAAGTAAAATCACTCATATGGCATCAGAACAGCATGCTCTTGCAAGATAAAGAAAATGCTCCAAAAGAATCAAAATGTATATCAATAACTCCTTTACTGTCGATTAAAAAGAAGAACAAAATAATTGTTATAAGGATATAGTGTTGTCTACAAGTTCCAATAGGGCGCTCTGTGTCTGGCGCGCTCCTCTCGTGCTCAGCATTTCCATCTACTGACAGGATCGCATTCCTCAGTGTTCAGCCCGCCGTTAGGGTCTGTACAAGTCAGCATCCCCCCTCCCCTTTTCATTTTAAATAAATAAAACACTCATAAATCATTGTAGTAATAGAGATGAGGCACTGGGGTAAGTAGGTTTTCTTCATGGACCATTCTTCTTCTTTATTAATACCTCAAATATGTCTAATTTCCCAGATCATTTGTAAGAGAGGACAAATTCAAGGTGCGTAACCGAAATTAACTTAATGTAAGATGTCAGGTATCCGGGGCCTGTGCTGTGTCTGGGATACTTACAGTGCGCCAATGCTTACATCTGAAAGCATGTTATTCCTTCTGTAGCATTTCATGTGACATGTCAGCAGCAACATGAAGCTCATGTCCAAACAATGCAAACTCAAATATTTAGGAATCGGACACATGTTGAGCCAAGATATTACAATTATTGTTATGGACTCATTAGGAAATCCTTGGAAGAGAAACATGTATAGAGTTGGTGATATTTTAGGGCTGGTATTATAATCAAACACATGAATGGCCCTATATGTTACACAATTAGTCAAATTCACAATGTAACACCCACATTTAGTAAGAACAAATCTTAATTTGACGTTGTCTCGTTAATAAGAGGAAAAAATACTTGAATAAGCAACAGTGTTGAGGTCAACAAAAAACATTATGACTATTTCATAAATAGGAAATATGGAAGAAATCCCACGATTGTTTACTACCAAAACGTAAAAGTATTCCGAGTAAAAGTGTTTTACCAGGGTAAATGTACTCAAAAATCAAATTATTCAATCTGCATAAAACTACATCTGTTAAGGAATGTTATTGGATAATAGTCACTACCTTATAAGGTGATGGGATACAACATTGAATTATATTTGTAATTTTATTGTAACTGTCAGATAAAGTGCAATAATTTACATCTAAATTGCAGTGGAGTACTAGTGTTTAATAGCATTGCACTTAAAGCACAGGTAGCCATACCTCAAAACTGTACTTAAGAAGGCTACATCATTTGATTAAATACACTTAGTTAGCTACATCCCACCAATTACAAATAAATAACATGTAAAGTGATTTTCACTTGACTTTCAGTCAGAACTGATATTTCATGTCGGAACTAAAGTATCTGGTTCTTGTTTCCCCTGCACACGATCTGACACAGTTGCTAAGTAACCTCTGCAGCGGTCCGCTGCCGCATAGCCGGATGCTGCTAGTGAACAACACAACAAACAGTGCCCTTTCACACCCACAACTTAAATAAAGCAGGATGGACGAAGGCTCCGAGTTATCTCTGACCATCGCTCAGATCGTGCAGCGGCTGAAGGGAAGCCATTTACACTCTCAGATAGAGAGGCAAGCCAAAGTGAGTGAGCTAACGAGCTAGCATGTGGCTAACGAGCAGGTTGTTGTGCACCTCAAAGTGTCGTAAACAGTTGCATTTGTACTTCTTCTTAGAAGTTGCAAAACGGATACAATTTCTAACTTTATTCCCCCTAATGTTGTGTAGGAATGTTTGCATCAACCTGAAATAAAATTGGAGTCCCTTAAAGAGGACGTACGCAGTTTTCTCAAAACATCAGGTGGGTGTATTCTCATATTTCTGTCTTCTCCTTTCCTCATACAATGCAATAAATATATGATATAACAATAATAAATCACTTTTTTTTCATTGTGTTGCAGGCTGGGAAAGGCAGCTACAGAATGCAGTATACAGAGAACTGCATGTGTAAGTTACATTCAGTTTTTAAGTGTTTTGTGTGTGACATGCACCTGTATCTGTATACACACACCTGTTAGGAGCTACTCATAGACTGTATAGGAGCTACTCTGATTATTGTGGTTTGCAATTAGCCCTTCCATAACTTTAATATGACTTTTTTTATTACAATTTCTAAAAACAGAAAGACCAATATGTTGTTGTTGTTGTGTACTTTCACGATTCACACTATTTCCAACAAGTCTCAAACGTGGAGAAATCCCTCATTTAAATCAGGTTAACGTTCCGTTTTTTTTGGTCACCTGTCATTTTGGTCATGCACTTTTGAGTATATTTTTTGACAGATGAAGTATTTTATTCTCTAGATGAGATAAGGAAGCTGATCAAACGTTTGCCGCAGCTCAATTGCAGCATCTTTGTGAAAACCTGTGCCAAATAGTGTCTGAGAAAACACAGATGTATTCTGTGTGTTTAGAGTTTTTAATCACTGGGGTTGTTTTGGGGAAGAGTAAACCCCTTTGGATCATTTTAACAAGCGCAACCAGGCCCGCTGGGTAATTGACTATTAACAGCTTATAAATGTTTATTTAATTTATTTCATTGGATTTTCACCATCTGATTGTGGTTTTTATGATCTGTGTGCTGGCAGCATGCATTTTAATTGCCAAACATCTCACTAGTGGAAGATTAGGATAGAGCTCACTGGGTAAACATGCTGTTCGTGTACAGCTATGATTTAAGTGGATCATTTGGTTGCAAAGTGCACATTTTTGTACAAATATTTTGACCTCAACTTGTTCTTTTCCCATCAGCATTATTAGCGTCATTACTCACATCACTCGGCTATTTTGGCAAACAAACAGTGGAATTAGGTCGATAAGAGTTTGTAAAACAAGTTTAGTACTCTACAATAATCCAGATTTATGGCCTTTTAGTTCCCTTTCATAATCTTTATTAGAGCAATTGTGCCAGAAAACTCTTAAAAGTTGAATAAACAGCTTGGAAAAGTGTTCCTCGACTTCTCTCTTTTACCTTTTGAGGGCAACAAGCACTCGCCGCTCTCTTGAGGCTCAGACTGAGAGTTAGCACTCCTAATGCTTTGCTTTTAAAGGATGACATATGACTTTGGCCATTAGTCAGCCATATGTGCTCTTATCGGTGTTTAGGTTAGGTTTAAGGTTGTTTAATGCTCTAAGACCTTGAGTCATTCAATAAACGAAAGCATGCTTAGAGGGGAAAGATGACTCATCCGAGCCTATTGACGCTAATGGTGCCTGTTTTAAAGATAATGTTTTATACCTTTTAGTTTGACACCTTACCTGTGGCATCTTTAACTCAATGAAATCTTCTGCTTTTACACTCTTCGCCCCCTCCCGGTGTGTTTACTCTAGCCAGTTGCCCCCGAGCCACCCGGTTGCCCCTCCTGAACATCTCAAAGAGCCGCTCGCCTACATGCGCAAAGCTCAGGTCAGCCTGTCTCCTCTTATCTGCATCACTCCCTCTTCCTCAGCATACCCCGACTCACGTCCTTTCTCCTGCTGATATCAAAGCCTCTCCTCTTGGTGTCTGAAGCCCAGTGTTTCTGAATGTGCTCTCTTCCACAGGCGAGCTGGGAGAAGCGTGTCCTCAAAAGCCTGAACAGCATGAGCACGGAGCTCGGAGTGCCTCTGGCTCGCATGGTAGCTAAAATATTGTCAATCACGGCTAACATAGCGTAATAACAACTGCATCGTAAACCTGTATACCAATGCTTCTGTAGCTATAGACTAGGGATGTAACGATACCAAAAACTCACGGTACGATAATATCGCGATACAAATTCCACGGTACGATATTTATCGCGATATTGAAAAATAAAGGAAAAAAATGTGAATCTTTTTTTTAAATTTTTTTTTTCTTCATTAAATAATAAATCAGATTCGTACAGCATTTTAGTAGGATAGTAGTATTTTAAAGTGTCAAGAATATAATAATCAGACCCTGCAATAGAATAAATCAAGTTTCACTTTAGTTTTTCAAGTAACTCAACTCTAACTCACTAACTCACTCACTCACTCACTCACTCACTCACTCACTCACTCACTCACTCACTCACTCACTCACTCAGCATCATCAAGGTTATCTTTTAGGAATATGAGCATGTCCACATTTCCAGGTAGAAGCTGGGATGTTTGGGCGTTTACAATATCCCCTGCTGTGGAAAAAACTCTCTTGCTTGGTACTGATGTTGCTGGGACAGAGAGATATGCTTTGGCCATGGGGGACAGCAGTGGGTCAAACTGTGCATTGTCTCTCCACCACTTCAAAAACAATACAGTTGTTGCCAAGAAGGTGAGGCTTATTGACAGGGCGAGATATAAATATACTGTTGGTACTTGTCCATGTCTCTAGGTATGTACATGTAGCCCTGTACATACGATGTCCTTGGGACCGTCTGGTTAAATAAAGGTTTAAAAAAAAAAATATATATATAAAAAACGATATCGTTACATCCCTACTATAGACTGATCCTGAGTCTTTTTATGACTTGCCTCTGCGCACACATGTTTTTTATGTATGAGCACGTTGTTCCGATGTGACATTTTCAACTTGTGTTTTGTTTGCTGAGATCCTCTCTCTCTTTTCCGCCCACTCCCCCAGAGGCCCGCAGCGGAGCAGAAGGAGCTGAGCAACAAATGGAACGAGATGGGCACGGATGAACCAGGTCTGCAGACGTTACCCAGGGGTTTGGCCCGGAGCAATCTGCCTTTTATGAAAGATTAGTGTTGATGCGTGTGTGCGCCGGAGCATCAGTCAGACACTGCTGTATTTAGCATCAGATTAACACATCTTTAAACCACATCTACTGCAATGTTTCCCTTGTTAACCAGTGTTTACCTAGGGGAGATTAATTAGGGCAGCATGATATCAAAAAATAATATAATCAACTGCGATTATTTTTGACTGATATTGCAACAATGATAATATTTGCGGCCATTTTAAAAATAATTCACATTATAATTGAAAAACACATTTACATTTTTTTTGTGGATATTCTAAAAATGTCTGCAACAAATAAGGAGATCTTTTTTGTCTGTAGGTTACCACGTATAAGCTTCTCTGCAGCACCACGCCATTTAATTCTGAATGATATTCTCACACAAGGGCGACTGTGGCTGCGAGGGAGTGCGGTCGTCTTTCAACCAGAAGGTTGTGGGTTCGATCCCAACCCATGCAGTCAACATGTCGATGTATCCTTGGGCAAGATACTTAACCCTGAGTTGCTCCCTGATGGCATGGCCAACGGTGTGTGAATGTGTGTGAATGTTAGGTCCTAGAGCAAGTGGTACTGCTCTGTATGAATGGGTGTGAATGGGTGAACGACATGTAGTATGTAAAGCGCTTTGAGGGGTCTTAAAAGACTGGATAAAGCGCTATATAAGTACAGTCCATTTACCATTTACACAATATGCCTTAACAAAACATGCTCTTACTTCGATGTGGATAGTTCACCAACCCATATTGCGTTATTTTGGTTTTTAAAAATCATTTATTTTGCAGTCTACTGTATGCATCACTGGGATGTTATATATTCTGGTGTTCTATCTCCACTGGCCTCGAAGGTCAAAACCACATCCTCCGTGCTGCCATGAATCACACCACTTATTATTAGCTCCCCTAGCTGCTGCTTCCGTGGATCATTTCATTGTCGTCCTCCCAGCTTAAACATTTAGTATTATTGAGCATTGACACATCTAACCCCTCGCTGTGAAAACCTCTCAATGAACCAAACCATTTGCACTTCAAGCCGGCACATTTGCAGAGAACACGGTAACCCTGTTTCCTAACAATGCTATCACAGCTCACTGCTCATATAATAACATTTAGGATGTGCCGTCCCCCCGGCTATAAACACTTTGGACTGTGAGTATAGAAACTGTCCAGACTCCTCGGACGGAGATAACACGCAGCAGCACCCCTTCCTTCCGTCTAAACCTTAACATGCCCTCATTCTGGGGAGATGACACAGCACTTACATTTACTGCCACGCTCCGAAGAAGTCCCACTTAGAGCGGGATGAGTGTGCCTCAGCTGTCCTGTGCTGTCCTTTTGACTTGAGTAGTTGAGTCACAAATGCATGCTGAGCTATGTGCAAGTTCAAGTTGACTACATGGACCTAATGGTTGGATTATTTGTGTGTAGTCTAGGTTTAACAGCTGCTAAACCTCTTCTTGAATAGCACATGTAAACACCGTGTGGAAGTACCACTTACAAAGTGTCCTTTTTACAGTAATGTACCACAGAGATGCGTTAACGTCATTGTGTCTCTACAGATTTAACGAGCGTCAAGCCTGTGTATGCCCCTAAAGACTTCCTGGAGGTAGGCAGTGTAATTCATTTCAAACTGCAATTTGAAGGAAAGGATGACTTTATAAGACATGTTTGCTTTCTACACAGGTGTTGATCAGCTTGAGGAACCCAAATCATGACAGCAGCGAGGATGTGGGCGTCAGGAGCCACTGGGGTCTCATCCAGGTTCCCCTCAATGTCCGGGACATCCCACAGCTGGTAGGGGGGCCCGTGGTTTCACTGTGATGTTTCTGACCTGATGAGATGAATGCATATAACAGCCAGTACATCCCAGTGAGCTGCTGCCCCATGAACGGCACACTAGTTTTGAAATCGGGTATGTGATTTTCTTTTTCTCTTTGGACTCTCAGAGACAGGCCTACTCAGAGCTGAACCTGACCTCAGGGCAGTTGGGGATTGATGACCATGCACACATCCATCCAGGTATCCACAAAAGAGCAAACCCACTTCTTTACGCGCCATCAGAGTTAAAGGAAGAGTCTTTTGGGGAGATACTCTCAATGACTTTCTTTGCAAGAGTTAAAATAGGAAATTGATGCTTGACGACAATCCTTGGTTTTTGTTATTTTGCTGGAGCCAGTGACTAGCTTAGCTTAGCTTAGCTTAGCTTAGCTTAGCTTAGCATAACGACTGGAAAAGGGTGAACAGCTAGACTGCCTCTGTAAATTAAGCTAAGCAGCTGCTGGCTTTGTGTTTTCAGAAACAGACCCTAGATGGGGGATTGATCTTCTCATGTAACGCTTAGCTTAGCTTAGCTTAGCTTAGCATAACGACTGGAAAAGGGTGAACAGCTAGACTGTCTCTGTAAATTAAGCTAAGCAGCTGCTGGCTTTGTGTTTTCAGAAACAGACCCTAGATGGGGGATTGATCTTCTCATGTAACTCTTTGCAAGCAAGCAAACGGCCACATTTCCTAAATTGTTAAACGATTCCTTAAATCATCCAGCTAGTCCAACGGTTTTTGTCACCATGACATGTGACGTTGCATGCAAGACCTTCGTGTCATAGCTGAATAATTTCCAGCTGAGAATGTTTTGGATGTTTGGCAGCTTTTGGCTATTTAACCTTTCAGCTGACTTTTCAAAGATGTGCCATATATGATTGGTAATAAAGACATGTAACAGATCCATTCAGCATCTTGTTAATATCCAAAGCATATTTTAATCTAGCAGTAATTATCCAGAGTAACTCAAATAAATGTGTTTACCTAATGCCCCCTGTGGTTTAATGGTGTGTTTAGCGTCTGGCCTCCGCTGTGCCACGCTGGCTGCATGGGTCTTCTCAAACAATATCTTTCTCGAGTCCAGATATTTACATTTTTACAGCCTGGTGTTTAGGCTTTAAATAGAATCCCATCCACCGTGTCTGTGTTTGTAAATCAAAGAGATAACGGTAGTTTAAAAAACTGTGTCGCTACCAAGACATTATTTATGTACCTGTTTTGTTCTGTCTTTCTTTATCCCTCTGCAGACATGTTTGAAAACGAGTATGTTCAAATCGGGAAAAAAGGTCAGTGTTTGTTTTAAATAGTTTGTATCTGTTCTGTGGTTGTATTTCTTGGTTATGGGCATTCTTATTGTTGGATTAAGGTGGGACAATTCCTTTTGAAATTCATCTAAATGAAGCACTAATACTAGAGCTGCACGATCCCGAGGCTACAAGGAGTGTCATACATATAAGTATTAATTATGAACACAATATTAAGCAGAGGAAGGAACCGTAGTCTCCATTTGCAGCCTGGGGTTTTGTGTTTTTATATTCATACCGTTACAGATCCGGTTTTATTTTGACATGAAAGAGTCTTTTTTGAGAGATCAGTATCAAAAAAATCTAATTATATCCACTATGAACCACTTTTTAAAAGAATACAACCCAAAAGAGAGAAGGGAACACTTTTTATAGACACTGCTCTAAGAAGCTGTGAAGATATATCACATTTGATCATATATACAGAGTTTGAAATCCAGTATATTTAAAAAAATATATTAATATATATATATATATATATTTTTTTTTTTTGTCTGAGATAGGAATGTCTCTTTTTTTGTTATTGTAATGTCCATGTTTTGTATCTGTAGCCTGTACAATAAAAAAAATAATATATATATTTATATATTAGGAAAAATAAATAGATTAGACATTAAAAAATTAATGAAAAGGAAAAAAATCTGTTGGAGTTTAACAGAAAATCCCAAACGTGAACTTAATGACTCCCTTAGGTGCAGTAGACACTTCACCTCTTATCTCATCGCTCTGCCATGAACCCAGTGTCAACAGCCACCTTATTATGGACGCCAATCAGACATCAATCAACTTAAAAAACCACAATGTGCTCTGAATACTCATCCTGCCACAAGCCCTGGTTCGCTAATTCCCCCCTGGTTGGCTGCGAGCTGCGAGTCGTGCTCCAGGCCAAGTGTTAAGTGCACTCAAATACAAAATGTAAGAGTTTAGCAGTGCGTTGGTTTATGTTATGACTGGCCGGCACCTTCACTCAAGGACTGTGTGCTTTTTTGGCTCCTGCCACAACAGAGATTTAGGGTTGAATGGAGACGTGGGAGAGGTTGTTTCCAGCGTTGGTCTGAGTGTTTTTAGGAAAGTTATTTTTGTTTATACATTTTCAGAAGGAGGGAATGAATTAGGGACTGTAGATGTGACCGCAGCTTGCCCACTTTTTCAGATGAGTCATTGTCGTGACATTTTGTAGACGGTCATCTTCATAAGTTATTGAATTGTTTTTTTGGATGGATCAAAGTTTCTGTTAAAATATGTTTTGTTTTTCTTCGAATGGATTTACTTTAGTAATCCTTTCCAAAACAAACCTCTTAACCGCTGCAGGGTTGTTTTTGTTGTTGTCGTGCAGTTATTCAAGACTCGCAGGTGTTCAGTTTCCCAGCAGCTGTGTGTACAGATTATGTCACTCTGACAGAAAGTCTAGAGGCTCTCTAACGTTGGTCACATATACTAAAGTCTAGTGAATAAATGAAATTCATAATAATCAACTTGATGTAATTTCATTTAACTCTTAACAGATTTTTGTGTTTTATATTTTAATTTATTGAATTAAATTGACTTTTTGAATTGCAATTAATTCAACATGATTAATTTGATATAATTGAATGTAATACATTTTATTTAAATAAAATGCGAGTTATTTCGTTTTATTTAACTAGTTTATTTCAACTGAATTATCAATAAATATTAAAAAGTATTGCAATGAATGAAAATCAATTCAACATAATGATTGTATGCAGTTTCATTGAATGATTTTAATTTAATTTATGATTTATTTAAAGGTGGGGTAGGTAATTTTGGAGAAACCAGCTCGAGTGTGCTAGAATTAGAAAATAAGAGGTGGGACCAAGTCATTGTTTTGCAAGTCCGAGTCAAGTCTCAAGTCATTGTTTTGCAAGTCCGAGTCAAGTCTCAAGTCTTTGCGCTCAAGTCCGAGTCAAGTCTCAAGTCAGGATGGGCAAGTTCAAGCCAAGTCCAAGTCCTAAACTTTGACTAAACGAGTCTTAAACAAGTCATTATGTGCTTTTCACCAAATGTAATGACATCGATCAACAGAATAATACTCAATAATCAAACTGCTATTTATTAGTCACATTAATAATTTAATAATCAATTTTCTCTCTGCTGGTAAAGTAACATGTTTTTTTCTAATTTAAGAGGGATCAGTAAGGTAAGGCTACCGTGACGGTTTGATTCAGAAGGAGTTTAATGTACAAGATCCCTGATGTTGAGGTGACCAGAATGTTTATTTGTAAAATGACGGGAGTCTGCTCTTCTAGCGGCATCTCGCGACCGGCGTGTTGGAGACCTCTGAATTAAGTTATCAAGTCACCTCAAGTCAGAGGGCTCAAGTCCAAGTCAAGTCCCGAGTCATTGGTGTTCAAGTCCAAGTCGAGTCGCAAGTGTTTTGTGATTGTGTCAAGTCGAGTCTCAAGTCATCAAATTGATGACTCGAGTCCAAGTCATGTGACTCGAGTCCACACCTCTGGAAAATACACAACCGGAAAAAATCTGCCACTTCCTTACAGAGCCCCTCCTCCAACACACACGTACGCGCACATGACCAATGAGGGCACGAGATAAGTTTGTGCACAGATGGAAGGCTGTCAGGCAGGTAGGCCATCCAGTTACTTTAGCCGGGCCGGCTCAGATGATTGGTCGTGCTTTTTCAGTGCTACGCCTTCCACAGATGACATTTTTTTATGGATTTTTTGTCAAAGCACTTAATATATTCATTGCTATCGGGATGTTAAGAGCATTCCATGGAATATAACAAAAAGTGTATCTCGAGCCGGTTTCTCAAACTTACCTACCCCACCTTTAATTGTAATTACCCTTGTTTGAGTAACTTTGACTCTATTCATTTAGATGATAAATTACTAAAACTGGGCATGGAGGAAACATTTCTGTCTAATGCCCCTTTTCCATTTAACTTTTTTTTGTTTGAACTTTTTGTCTCCTGTTGGTCCAGTGGTGTTGGAGCAGGACAGTGCGGCGGCGCAGCAGTACAGCCGGCAGGGCTGTCCCACCGGGCTGCGGGCCGACCTGTGGGCCCTCATCCTCAACTCTACCAACCAGCCTCAGGTACTGAATGCAACACACACACACACACACACACACACACACACACACACACACACACACACACACACACACACACACACACACACACACACACACACACACACACACACACACACACACACACACACACACACACACT
>CALSBZ010002398.1:0-16110 GCA_943591055.1 Gobionotothen gibberifrons
CGCTCACTCTGCCCCTCAGTTCCAAATAAGGTGACATAAATGTAGTCTGATGTTCCTGCACATTGCAGGTCACCCGTTGTTATCTCTAGCTTGTACTCAGCCATGGTCACCTGTGGATACTATTTGGAAAAATAAACACATTTGAGTCTCTTAATTATTACTATGGCAGTAGCCGCACAGTTCGATTGTGTGAACGTGAAAATGAATAGAATATCACCTCCCATCTTCAGAGCAATCTGACTATTATAACATTAGCGTTAAGAAAGCTTAATTAAATATCTGCCACAAGACAAGTAACCGGATCAAAGTAACATTACGTAGCCTACAGTCCGCTGCACTGTGAGTGCAGACGTCGATGTGTCCCATTATCATTCATATCACATGATATCACATCATATATTTCCTTATCTGAGTCAGCTTCTTGAGCCGTATATGGCCGTGCAACACTTACAGTGTCACATACTGTATGAAGAAGTATTATTTTAAGCAACACATTAAGTTGACGAAACACTCGAGGCAAAATGTAATTAAAGTCAGATCCACTAGTGTCTTTAGGAGACGGGGCAGTGATATCATAAACCTGTTGATGTACGCATTCAAACACTTTTTCTTTTACCAGCTGTATTCACCTTGCAGGTGCAGCTATGTGGCTTTTATCCTGGATAAAGTGTTTAAGTCATGGATGTTTAAAGTTTAACTTCTTCATATGTTTAATATTATAGTTGACTTTTCATTCAGGAAGTATGACGCGCTGCGCTGTCAGTACGCGGCTTGTCCATGTTTGTGATTGGTCGATCGCTCCAAATACCACGCCTTTTATGTGAACGCGCACCTAACTAGATAGGGTACGGCTGGCTTGAGTGATCGAGTTGATAACCCGCGTCGTAGGACCGATTTGCTAGAGCGCGTTTGTTTTGAATTAGGTCAACCGGCTAACTCAAACATATCCAGGATATGTTGAACTAGATTCGTAGTACAGCACAGGCCTCTGTTCCGGAGCAGGTTTGGTGTTCAGCATAAGTTACCATGGAGATCTACCCCTGTAAGAAGTGAACCAGCGTCATAGGACCGGAAACCGAGAGTTAACCCTGAAGTTACCTCGCTAACCAAAATCCGGCTTCGTAGTACAAGGCACAGGAGACGTGGTTTAAATGTATCAAAAAGATAAAATGTTATTAAGCACAAGTCAATTGTTAAAATGCAGTTTAAAACAGTCACACAGGGCTGTAACAGAAAGGGAAAAATGAATTAGGGGCTGAGGCTTACCATTGGGGAGATAGGGTAGACGGGGGAGCACATCACACACAAAAGAAGGGAGGAAAACCACCACCTTCAGCTCTCAGCAGTGTTGGGCAAGTTACTTCCAAAATGTAATATATTACATATTACTTATTACTCTCTTTTGAAAGTAATAAGTTACATTACAATATCACTGTCTCTGAAATGTAATGAGTTTTTGTAACTACTTTTTAGTTACTTTTAAGTTACTTTCATCAAAATAACCGAAAGAGAATGGCTAGGTATTTTAAATGCTAAAATGTAGTTTAGTGCAGCTCATTATACACCCAGTGAAGGGCGATGTGGTATAGAATAACAACTGTGTAGGCCCTTAAGGCTACTAACAACTTGTATTACATGGCTTAGTTGAATACTCGATTCTGATTGTACATTCTTAACATGTGACACGTTGTTAATACAGTAGTACAGACCACTGTCAAGGACTATAATGAAGGTTGCTAAGGAGGATCAAGAAAGAGAAAGGAAAAGAGGTTAAAAGACGGAACGCTGGACCGTCTGGACGTCAGATAAATCACCAGAAGAAGGCAGACAGGAAGTAAACAATAACAGGACACAGTATGGGCTCTGTATTTTGTTTAGTATATGGCCATGTACAGGCCCGGTTCCAGAACAAAATGACTCAGGGTGCCTCTGAGATTACAGGGGGTGCAGCAGTAGTAGGTTTACATGAGCAATAGTGGCCAGCAACAGCAATGAAAAATAGCATTGATGGTTCCCAATGAACAGATTATGGCATTTGTTATGTTTTGAAACCAAGCAAGTGAGTACATTTCAAGTGAGTTAAAAGTGCAATCCTGAAATATTTCATATAGTCCAAAGTGGACTATGGCAAAGAAAAGCACAAAAGCTTCTAAACTGTACTGATAAAACAAATGAGCACATATTGTAAATCAAGGCAAATATTATTTGAACCAGCTCATGGTTTGAAATGGCAAACATTGAAAAGCAAAAGTATTATTAAAACCATGTAGCCTACTAAATCATCACTTTGGTCCCATCATATACTCTGGGAAGAGAATATTTTTGTAGCCATTCATGGTGAAGGCATCTGTGCTATTGTATGCATTATTTTTGACCCAACATTTCTACAGGCATGGCAGAATATGGCACTATTTTCACATGCATATTCCATTGTCTATTTTTATACCACGAGCTGCACAATGACCGCCTAACCCCACTGTACAGGCGGGTACTTGTTTAGATATACCTCTGTTTTGCCGTGGTAGCCTGGCACCTGCGGGCCGCAGAGGGGCGGCGGTGTTTCGGGCGAGGAAGACTGCTGCTCCGGGGGCGAGGGCGGCGAGGGCGGCGAGTCAGGCGGGAGTAAGCTAGTGTCCACAACGGAGGGTAACGTGATGTCCCCATCTGACCTGTTGCTACTGTCTGCAGTAGATGCAGTGTTGCTGGCGTTTAGTGATGGTTGCTTTAACCATTTTCGTATAAATGATTATCCACAGATGTGTGTCACTGCTGTGGAAGCACTTTGGAAATGATGCACGCGCAGCGGAGCAGGTCACGCGCACCTGACACAATTTGTTGTTTGTATTTTTCGCTCCGTTCTCTTTTTTTAATAGAGGCGTGCATAACATTCAACTGCCCCAAAGATCCCGACGCGAAGCCTGAAGCGTAAACACACCAGGTTTACTAATCTACCCGCACAATTTGTCTCTGGTGTCGGAATGTCTCGCTGTGTTAGTAGGCTACATTCAACAAAACACCATTTCATTTCGGGTTAAAATGTGTTGTAACTGCGTTACAAATTTAATTATTAATGCGTTATATTACTTCGTTACAGCAAAAAGTAATATCTTACTGTAACTTCGTTACTTTTGTAACGCGTTACACCCAACACTGGCTCTCAGTACCTAAGTTGGTAAACAAAGAGGGAAACGCAGTTAATGGGGGCAAAATTCGTAAATCAAATAATAAACAAACACAATATCAAATATGTTCTCATTAACAAAAGATGATAACAACTAGTATAGACATTTAAAATAAAACAAATCACAAAAGAAAAGGTTCAGTCAAACAAAATAAACAATTAACTAGAACAAAATAAACAAACTAGTTTAAATCAAGTTGGCCAAAGTAAGAAAAAATGATAGATGAGCCCCAGAGTTCAGTGACTTCCACACTTCAAGTGTCGGCCCAAGCAAGGCAGCAGGAAGGCGTGCAGTTAAAGCAGCACTTTGCTGGTGAGTGAACCTACGCAGTAGGCGACGCAAAGCTGGCCAGAAGCAGCAACCAGAAGCAACAATTATGTAGCCCAAACACTAGGCAGGATCAGCAGCACATGTGACGTTACTGCAGACAAAAACACTTTCTCCGGTGAAGCCAAACAGCACATGTCCTTTAAACATTGGATTGGACCTAGGTTTATGAACACTTACAAATCTGAGGGAATAATTCTGTCTTCACTCCTAGAATTTAACCCTTTTCTGTGTGTTGACATTTACGATCAGCCCTGCTCCTTATCTCCCGTAAGGAATGTGATAATGCAGTCGTATGTTGATACTATACGTTTTATGGCTTGACCTAGTGGACATAGGGAGTTTTACGACTGTGAGAACGCTGGCTTCTAAGCACCACGGATGTCAGAGACAGTCTCCAGGTGTTGATGCCCATCCCCAATATGTGGATTTGACTCTCTGTAAACTAGTTAAAGGGTCTACCAAGATGCGAGGCTGAGGAGAATTGACATGGCAACCCACCCGTGCAGTCAGAACCTTTGGCTGCTGTGACTTGTGATATGAATTCTCCGGCCGTTATACTTGTATTAACTATCAGTGTTTGACATCAGAACTCCTGCTCGTCCTGTGTCTCCTTCATGAGTCGGTGACTCCCACTGCATTGCTACACAGAAGTTTCCTCCACAACACATACAGCGTTAATATTAAGAAAAGTAATGAGGTGGATTGACTGAATAGATCGCCGTACAGCACACACCAATCAGGCTTTCCTCTTGATGACGCCAAGAGGGGAGAGCTTCACGCTCTTTATGGCTGTGTTGACAGGCGGCACCCGGAAGACCCTCCACTAAGCAAGGCAAAGCAGGGCTAAGTATCAATACGCTGGCAAATTTCAGAACTTTTCCTGAAGCGAGCAATGTTGGTGTATAGGCTACTGCCTGAATAAGCTTAATGAAAGACAGGTTTTCCTGTAAATTAAATCATGTACAATTCTCAATATGTTATTTTCTAAGGTCACATTGTTCTGTTGTCTTACATAATACACTTCAGTAAAAAATATCTTAGTTTTACATGTTTTCTCTTGGATGTATTTGCATTGCATTGGATATTGAGTTAATCCAAAACTGACAGAAAGTAATGAGGTTACATGTACTGTATAGTATATTTTGTAATGAAATAATTGCAATGGGTAACATGTACAAGTAACTCCCCTGACTCTGATAGTTTACCCTTATAAATGACATCAACACAAATAAAGAGAACATCCTTTTAGCAGTAATTTACAATTCACTCTCTTCACTTGACTTTCACTGCATTTCTCAAATCAATGCAAAACAAAAACATAATAACTCTAAACGAATCATTTGCAAATCCTTTTAGTATTATTTGTATGGGTCTAACTGGAACAAAGAGCTTCTTACCTGTTGCTGCCTCCACGAGACTGTAGGTCATGTAATAGAAACGTCTGGTTTTATAGGAACCGATTCATTCAGCCCGAAGGCTGTTTTGTTATGGCATTTCGCCATGGGAAAGTTCCCTTTGAAATAACAACAGCAAGCACATACTGTAATTGTACATTAATCACATGTACTGATTTAATGATGTTCCAACAGAATCAGAAATCCTTTATTTGTCCCACAACTGGGACATTTACGGGTGTTACAGCAGCAAGGCAAGGCAAGTTTATTTATATAGCACCTTTCAACACAAGGCAATTCAAGGTGCTTTACAAAAATGAAAGACAAAGGCATTTCAAAACAGTCATTAAAAAGAAAAGATAATAAAAGAAACATTAAAATAAAAAATACATTAATACAAAGTACATGAATAAAAGGTTACAGTGCAGTTTAAGATATGAATAGTTCACACAGAAGTTCCATTTGACTGATTCCTTTCTTTAAGGTTTCTCTGAACATGAGCTGTGTACGCTTGTATGGCACATACGTCCCGAGCAGCATACACAGAGAAAACCAGCCGGGACAAAGTCCCCAGACACTGATTCCCTGGGGGTTACTATCCCCAAATGTTCATTAACCAAAAACGAAACACAACCGCTCAGTTTCAATTAAAAGCAGCGGCAAAAAGAAAAGTCTTCAGCTTGGATTTAAAAGTAGTAAGAGTTGTAATGGACCTGCAAGTTTCTGGGAGTTTGTTCCAGATATTTGGAGCATAATAACTGAACGCTGCTTTACCCTGCTTTACCCTGTTCTGACTCTGGGGACAGAAAGCTGACCAGTCCCTGAAGACCTGAGAGATCTGGATGGTTCATAATTTAGCAGTAGATCAGAAATGTATTTTGGGCCTAAACCATTCAGTGCTTTATAAACCAGCAGCAGTATTTTGGAATGTATTCTTTGACACACGGGAAGCCAGTGTAAAGACTTCAGAGCAGGAGTGATGTGATCCACTTTCTTAGTGTCAGTGAGGACTCGAGCAGCGGCGTTCTGAATCAGCTGCAGCTTTCTAATATCTTTGGCATTTAGCCATGGGAAATTTCCCTTTGAAATAACAACAGCAAGCACATACTGTAATTGTACATTAATCACATGTACTGATTTAATGATGTTCCAACATAATCAGAAATCCTTTATTTGTCCCACAACTGGGACATTTACGGGTGTTACAGCACAACCCTGTCTCCTAAAAATCACGTTCCCACAGAACTAAACTGCATTCTCAATTACGTTTAGCTAGAAACGTATTTTCTCCCACGTTACGTTTGTTATGAACGTATCTCAAATAGATTTATTTTCTACATGTCTTCTAGAAACATATTTTCTCCCACGTTACGTTAGTTATTAACGTATCTTAAATACGTTTATTTTCTACATATCTTTGCCATTTATTGTCTTGCTTATAATAATGATAATAGTCATTTATAAATATCATTTTAGAGCACACCTTTGAAATCGACAATCGGGCTTGATATATGGTTAAATTAAAATCAGTAGGCGAGGCTGTAATTTCGCCAGCTGTTACTCTCATGAGCGAGGCAGAAAATAATAGTTTTAACATGCTAAAAAGCTGCTGTGTCGTTTATTGCACCTCAAACATTAAAACAAATCCAGAGTTACGTGTTTCTGTACTTCCTCTAAGGAGAAAGGACAGTAACAGAAGAGCTCTGTGGCTTCAGGCTTGATCGCCGTTCAAATGACAGCGTTGGTTTCCCCAAAAGTGGGCGGGGCTGTAAAGAGGCGTAGATTTTACTATCATCTATTATTCAAAACCATTCTATTTATTCTAACGTAAATTACATGCCAGTGTTTTATCTTTTTATTTATTTGTTTTTATTTTAAATCGTATAATGTCGGACTTTTTTTGCCGTCTGTGAGGAAAAGAAATGGGGCTTCGAGCCTCAAAATACTGAAATCTGTATTTTTTTTGTATTAATTTGTTATTCTTTTCTAAATAACACACTGTTATTTACTCAACAATAACACACAATTATCCTTGTTTTAATTTATTCGTTTAATTCTATAATCTTGGGCTTTTTAGCATGCTTTTTAGTTGTAAATAAAGTCACCGGAAACAGACGGGACATTTCGAGCGATACACACCATCCATGTACCCACCGAACTGATTACCCAAGATCCTCAGCTTGAACCTCGTTGATTGGATGTTTTAGCCGCAATGCACGCTGGGATATGGTGTTAATAAGATATGATATCCGAAAACATTTTAAAATAATAAAATAATACTTTATTCCGAGTGTTCCTGCTTTTCTCTTTGGAAGTCATCACATAACGGCATTGTAATACACGGTTCGGCTGCATTACATATTACACATCTGCCGTAGTTCTTTATTTATAGAGCCCTGATGAGAAGACCTTTGGAAAAACTGGAAGAAATGCCGCCGAAACTGAATACTTGACGTGGATCATAAATATATCAACAATTAAACAACATCTTACATTTCTTTTCACAAAATACGTCTTCTTGCGGTATCAACATTCATTCGGCTGACTTTTATATTTGATCCAATTGGTAGATAGGTTATATTTACACCATAACGATGCACAGCTGATAGAAAAGGACTTGTAGTTTCTAAGATATTACTGATTTTCTTCGAATATAAGAATGTAAATACTGAGTTGAGAGAATAGTCAGGGGATTTGGGTGATGGGAGACACATCTATGGAATCACAATTGCAATAGCTTACCATTAAATGACGGATATACCTTTCTGTCTGTGATGTTTTACAAATCAGATATTGATGTGTAGAAGTAAAACATGAGAAATAGTATAATATCCTGTAAAATTATGTAAAAACATGAATAAAACTACACATCTTCAGATGTTATACATACATAAGTGTCCTACACTAATAATAACAAGTTATTATTAGTATCCTGTGTGTACCTTGTGTGCACCGCCTAGTGCAGGAGTGGCCAACCCGCGGCTCTCGAGCCGCATGCGGCTCTTTGCACAGTCTCATGGCTCCTCAGTTCCTCTTTTTTGCGCATATGTATCCCAGTTCACAAAGGGTTAACAACACACAAGTTCCAGCCCAATTGTTACACAGAGTTTTCAACAAAGAAGTGCTTTAGCCAATCAGAATGCAGACCCTGCAGTGCTGGAGGCGGGCTTTACTGCACTCGCGATGTGACAGTGAAGGGAGAGATCTGATTCAGATCGGCAGAAATATATCTCAGATAAAACCGTAATAACTCAATACAATGTTGTCAAATCAAAATGGTAACAATTTGCAGTTGTATATGTGTATGTGAGAAGGCCTGCTCCCGGAAAGCTGGCTACTGACACAGAAGGGCTCCCGAATTAGATGATTCGCGGTAAAGAAATAAACAAGAGAGAAAATGCATCTGTCAGCAGAGCTTCTGTCAGCCCAGCCCACTCTCTTCAGTCTGCGTACAAATGACACGACTTTGCAAAGGCGTGTAATAGATACGCAGAAGTCCGTTTTTGCGTGCATATGATACTCCCACGTTACGTTTGTTATGAACGTATCTTAAATGCGTTTATTTTCTACATATCTTTGCCATTTATTTAACCCTAACCCTAACCATAACCCAATGAGCTGCTGTGTCGTTTATTACACCGCAAACATTAAAACTGTCATTGGAACGGCGATCAAGCCTGAAGCCACAGAGCTCTTTGTTTTAATGTTTGAGGTGCAATATCAGCGTATCATATGCACGCAAAAACGGAGTTCTGCGTATCTATTGCACGCCTTTGCAAAGTCGTGTCATTTGTACGCAGACTGTGAGACCGGGTTGTCAGCCAGAGGGTTAGGTAAAAGTTGAGATGTCATGTGAGGAGAATTAACAAAATTACACTTTATTTATTTACATTTATTTTTAAATAACTGTCATGATTCTGTGTGTGAGATACAGACAGGGAGAAAAAAGTCCAGGCATATTTTTATTAAATTATTAACAAAGATCTCAAATGTGCCCTTTCATGCATTTGAGCCCCTTCCACATCCTCTGCACGTTTCAAGAAGCAACATGCATAGTAAGATGACAACTTTTTTCAAATGTTTTGAACTGAGAGTTTATGTGAGAGACACAATATTAATGGTTGACTATAACTGGCCTCTGGTCTTAATAATGGTAGGAGAGGTTTAAGTCAATTGCTGTCAATATCATGGACTGTGACATTTATAGGAAATCTGGCTGAGCGGAGGTATGTGTTTCTGTATGTGAGAGGGTGTGTGTGTCTATGGGAGGGTGAGTCTTTGAGTGTGTGTGTGTCAATTATTGTTCATTTTTAGATTTTCATTTTGTATGTGTGAGAGATAGAGAGGGGCACATAGAGGAAGAGAGTGAGGGAGCACACAGAAAGGCTGAGAGCAAAAGAGAGAAGGAGAGAGAGAGGTCGGGGGATATACAACCAGCATGTACCTGTGTGTATGATGTGGCTCTTTGCAGTAACACAGTAAAATGATTGGCTCTTTACCTCTGATTGGTTGGCCACCCCTGGCCTAGTGGTTAAAGCACGTTATTGAATTATTTTTGTTGCATAATGTTATTTTTGTTGAATAATGGTATTTGATGAAAAAAATATTAAGAGTACATACTTTCATAGGGGGAAAGTAGAAGGTCAATGATAGAAATATAGAATATAAAAAATTAAGAAGATACTGTAAGTGATCTCTACAATAAAACAGTTTAGTGCTGGATGTACAAAGATATTAATATGAGGATGTGCACAACAGAAAAACTAATTAACCTTTATCAACACATTAAAGAATACTTTAGGTTAAGGTCTTCTTTCAAATAAGAAAAAAGCTTTGGGGGTATCTATCTACAGATAAATATTAAGCCTGACAAAGTACTTAACGTCTAATATATTGCTTTCCTGCAATGTTAACTATGTTGAAGCACTTATTTTAACTGATATTATACACGTTAAATACTCTTATGTATGTAGATAAGAAATGTGCAGACTATGACAGTTTAATGGTGGGAGTATACACAAATATTGATATATGTATTGTAATGCACTGTTGAGGAACCTGTGACTCAAGTTTTTCATTCATTGCATAACTACACCGTAGTTGTGTATATGATCAATACACCTTAGAAAATCTTGAAATCTTGAAAGGGATGTGCAAAATAGCCATTATACAGTCTTTAATTAACTATTAGTAGAGAATAACGAGTAATTAATATACTTTATAGAGATCTGCAGATAAATGTTTAGTCTTCTGAAGCACCAACTATCAAATATATCTCCTGATTGTAGGCACTTGACAATCACATTTCCCTGAATTTTATTCAGGTGTAACTAAAGTCTGATTTAAGGGTTGTTTATATTTCACATCATTAATCAGAATCTGCAAAGTAACTAAAATAAATGTAGTGGAGTAAAAATACCAGGTTAATCTCTGAATTGGAGTAGAATTACAAAGTAACAATGAGCTGTCATATGGGTATATATTAATGCTGCCCAATATGGATTGCGATTGTCACCCATTTAGTAATTACATGTTTTAAATGTGTACACACCAATTTGTTTCCTATCACCTAAACCTCCAGGGCTGTAAAAACGAAAATGTCTTTTAAAACTACAATTCCGAGTAGAGACATGCCATAGAGAACATGTTGCGAAACACAATTGCCAGCATGTGTAGTTCTCGGGGGGGCGTTCGAGTCCAGTTTTGAATAGTCTGCCGTGGTTTCGTTCCATTTCAAAGAGCTTGACGCTCGGCGTAACCTTGGCGCACTGCCACTCCAACATCACGGGGTTTGTCAACGGGACTGTAGTCCCAAACGATAGCTGGGGATTATGGGTAGTGTAGTGTCTTCGGCCATCCTAAATCTCTAAATGTCCCGTCTGTTTCCGGTGACTTTATTTACGGCTAAAAAGCATGCTAAAAAGCCCAAGACTATAGAATGAAACGAATAAATAAAAACAAGGATAATTGTGTGTTATTGTTGAGTAAATAACAGTGTGTTATTTAGAAAATAATAACAAATTAGAAGGAAAAGATAAAAAAAAAATACAGATTTCAGTATTTTGAGGCTCTAAGCCCCATTTATTTTCCTCACAGACGGCAAAAAAAGTCCGACATTATACGATTTAAAATCAAAACAAATAAATAAAAAGATAAAACACTGGCATGTAATTTACGTTAGAATAAATAGAATGGTTTTGAATAATAGATGATAGTAAAATCTACGTCACTTTACAGCCCCGCCCACTTTTGGGGAAACTATAGGTTACTTACGTAACCCCAGTTCTCAGAGTAACATGAAGTGAGATGTCTCACTATGGGATGCGCCTCATCCGCGGAGCAAACAGAAGCATCAATCTCATTTACGCCAATCCTGATTGGCGGGTGATCTCGACGTCATCGTCAGGGAATCCACCCCCTATAAGTAGCTTGCGCCACGACGCATGCGTCATTCAAAATAAGCACCTCTACTCGCTTCACCATAGCAAGGAGGGCCGTCTGGTGAGACATCTCACTTCATGTTACTCTGAGAACTGGGGTTATGTAAGTAACCTATAGTTCTCATTCATAACACTCCGTTCGATGTCTCACTATGGGAAATCGTAACTCCCGTATTGCCAGACGAGCTTATCTCGAAAATCACCAAACCAACCAGAACCTAACAGGTAGAGCTCTGACTCAGCAGGGCGCCCAGCACTGCTCGGGCCTCACTGGGAGCAGAAACGTCTAGCCTGTAAAGGCGGACAAAAGTGAGCGGCGAGGACCAGCCCGTCGCTGCACAAATGTCTTGGATGGAAACACCCTTGAGCAAACAACCCAGGGTGTAGCCAGACCCCGAGTCTAAAGAGCACGCAACCCGAAGGTGCCCGCAATTTCTGTCTTGTATAGGCCAAAGCAATTGTCTCCACCATTCGGTGGGAGAACCGTTGCTTATTAACGGGCCTATCCCTGTAAGGGTCAGCCCAGGACACAAAGAGTTGGTCATTATGACACAAAACTCCTTTGATCTGTCCACATAAGTGCATAAGCACGGGCTAGACATAGCAAATTCAACTGCTGTTCCCCGGGGGGGGACAGCGGCGAAGAAAATTGCCTCAATGTCAATTGGGGTATCTGAACCAACCACCTTAGGATAAAGGTAGGGTTGGGCCTCAGCAACACTCTAGTTTGCCCTGGGGCAAACTAGAGTGCTGACCTCACAGCCACTGATAAATCTCCGCCCGCCAGTACATTACAGGCCAGTGCGGAACTATCAGAATCAATGCGTGGTGCTGTTCTCTACTGTGTGCAGTGCACAGGTGGGCTAATAAATTGCATTTCCTCTCTAAAAATAGCGGTTGTCATATAAATATGGAGGATATTGTGGGGGCGTTTGTTGCGGCACCGTCTGAAAGGTTTTTGGATCAGTGCACCAAGGAACAGGAATTTGGTGAAAATAGCTGAGTTTTATGATTATGAGGTTGGCGATAAGAGAGTAAAAGAGTCAGTGAAGGTGAACTTAAGGGCTTGTTTGCTAAAAATAATGTGTTTGCCACTGTAGTGGATGCTCCTGTCTCCGTGCGCACAGGGCACTTACCTCCGCCTGAAATAATGGGTCAGAGTGCCGTGTTGAATTTTGAGCAGCAGAAGGAGTTGCTCAAATTACGCATAGAGTTGGAGACGGAAAAGGAGTTGGCCGTGGAGAAGATGCAACAGGGCATTGAGCTGGAAAGAGCGGTGTCTGTGGAAAGATTGAGGCAGGAAACTGAGCAGGCAAAGTTGGAGTTGCAGAGGGAGAAACTGGTATTGGTTAGAGAGGGCAGAATAGCGGCTGATGTCCTGTATTCTGATGATCCAGCTAGTCAAAGCAGGACCCCAGGGAGGTCAGTGGATGAAATAAATGATTTGAGTCTGGTGCCCAAGTTTAATGAAAAGGATCCAGAATTTTTTTTTTCGATGTTTGAGCGTCTCGCTGTTGTAAGGGGGTGGTCTGAAGCCACTCACGTGTTATTGTTACGGCCCATCCACACTACAGCTTCGACAGCTTCAAAAACGGTTTCCAACACGTCTGCCCATTCACTTTGAATGGGGTGACGTCACGTTGCCTCGCTTTTCGCCGAACTGAATTGTGGGTAGCATAGCGGTGCTTCTCCGGTGTCTCCGGCTTCAGAAGTTGAACATTGTTCAAGCCAGCACCAGCCAATCAAATCCCGTTTCTGAAAATCTGACAGCTCAAGCCCTAGCCAATCAAACCGCGTCTAAGCTGGGAGAGATATCCCGCCGTTCATTTCTATATTTCAAAAAAAGATGGAGGAGAAACTAATTATCGCTGTAGCAAATCACCCGGTTTTGTATGACCAGTCCCTATTAACTTACCGGGATAGAACCGGAGGAACCAGGCATGGAGGGAGGTGGCAGAGACAGTGGGTGAAACTGGTAGGCTTTCGCCTGTTTGGGGATTTTATATCCAGTTTACGTAGTGTTAACATAGCTAGCAAGCAGCTTGCTAGCTATGTTAACACTACGTACACGGGGCGGGACATTCATGTGATTGGTTGTTGGTTGCGGTGCTCGAATAAAATCCCCAAGCTTCAGACACGCCCAGCTCCAAGCTTTTTTTGAAGCTGTAGTGTGGACGGGCCGTTACAGTGTGTGTTAACCAGGAGGGCTCAGGAGGCTTATTCATCTTTAAGTGGCAGTGACTATTTGCGCTATGATTTAGTTAAATCTGCCGTTCTCAGGGCTTAGCCTACGAGCTGGTGCCTGAAGCTTATCGTCAGCGGTTTAGGAATTGGAAGAGAGGTGATAAATCTCACCTTGAGTTTGCTCGGGATATTTCCACCCATTTCGATCGCTGGTGTGCGGCAACTGACGTTAATTCTCACGGGGCGTTGAGGGATCTCGTTATGTTGGAGCAATTAAAAAATTCTGTACCGGAGCACATTGCAGTGTATATCAGTGAGCACGCAGTCAGGACAGCTGCTGAAGCTGCTGCATTAGCAGATGACTATGTTTTGACACACGTTGGTGGAGGTGCTGCCATACAAGGCAGTCACAGTGGAAATTCCTCGGGTATGGGAGGTGCACGTGAGCCTGACAATGTGTGTCATTACCGCATCAATCTCTTTTTCAAGGGGGACCTGTCCAACATGGCAACAAGTAGGTTATAACATGAACATACAACAACAGATAACACAAAAGGACATCGTATTTACAGGGCTACAGCTAGAGACATAGACAAGTACCAACAGTATATTTATTTCTCGCCCTGTCAATAAGCCTCACCTTCTTGGCAACTGTATTGTTTTTGAAGTGGTGGAGAGACAATGCACAGTTTTACCACTGCTGTCACCCATGGCCAAAGCATATCTCTCTGTCCCAGCAACATCAGTACCAAGCAAGAGAGTTTTTTCCACAGCAGGGGATATTGTAAATGCCCAAACATCCCAGCTTCTACCTGAAAATGTGGACATGCTCATATTCCTAAAAGATAACCTTGATGAAGCTGAGTGAGTGAGTTAGTGAGTTAGAGTTGAGTTATATTGCAGGGTCTGATTATTATATTGTTGACACTTTAAAATACTACTATCCTACTAAAATGCTGTACAAATCAGATTTATAATTTAATAAAGAAAAAAAATTCAAGTAAAAAAAAAAATCACATTTATTTAACTTTATTTTTCAATATCGCGATAAATATCGTACCGTGGACTTTTTATCGCGATATTATCGTACCGTGAGTTTTGGGTATCATTACATCCCTAGTTGAAACCACAGGGGTCTAGCCCAGAACTACAGTCTCACCCCTCGTTTCCACCGGGTCCGTCTGCGTCGCGTAACGGCTGCGCCGCAGTTTTGGTCCGGCCTCCTCCGGCGTCATACCCTACCGGGCGAGTTTCAGAAGCATTACGGAAGCGGAGCGTCTTGCCTGTCTGCTCGCAGTTTTTGTTGATTTGGGCATATTTCCTGGGCAGGCTAAGTTAATAATAATTATAATATCCCAGTTATAAACGACATGAATCAAAGATGTGTTGCTGTATTTTAGTGGTAAAATCATCATAATTATTCTATATATATCATTTACACAGTGCCTGTAAACCGGAGGAGGACGCTGGCATTTCTCCCCCTACTTGAACGACTACGGAGGGATAGGGTCTGCAAAATGAGTTTGTGTGTGTGCTATATATGCTCTGAACGTTCCACTTCCTGCATGCCCGACATTACCTTACGGCTGCGTCGCGTAGAAAAATAGACTTCAATCCTATTTCGAGCGGAGCCCAGCGGCGAGACGCTTCTGGGACGCTTCTGAGCCATAACGCGGCGCGTCTGGTGGAATAGCACCCATTGACTAGAGTGGCCGTGATCCTTGCGGACGCCGCGGCGCAGCTGCAATGCGCTGCAGACGGACCCGGTGGAAACTAGGGGTTAGGGTGCATTCACACCTAATAGTCCGTTTTCTGGTGCGCACCAGACGACAGTTTGTCACATTTTTTCATTTTTCAGAAGGTTCGGTTTGCGTTCACACGGGCAAAACTCAAACGGACTATGAACTTTAAACACAAGTCATGTGCTCGGAAATGCTGTTCAACCATTGGTCAGACATTAAGGGGGTAAAAACGCAAATCCCGACAAATTTCTACCCGAGCCTCCGCCATGGAGCATCGGCACTTTCGGCAGGTTATTCTCATGCTGCTGTTAATCTGGAGATCAACAGACGCTAGCGGCCCGCGCATATGATTATATAATCAGACAACGTCCGTTAAAAAACATTATAACACATATAATGAGAGACGTTTTGTCACGATCTGTCTGTGTTGTGTTTTTTTTTGTCTAGATCTGTCTGTGGTTTCCTGTCTGCGTGTGTTCCCTCCTACATGTTCCCTCCTACCGGTTCTCTTGATTGTGTTCACCTGGTCTCCCTGTGTTTTTCCTCCCTGTCATTAGTCTCCCTGGTGTGTTAATTGTCTGATTATGTTCACCTGTGGCCCTTGTGTTTCTCCTCCCTTGCCCGGCTGTTTCTCGTCTTGTGATTGCCCCTCCCTGTATTTAGTCTTGTCTTTTCCTGTGTTCATTGTCGGTTCGTCTTGTGTTGTGACTAGTTCTGCGGTGAGTGTTCTGTCTGTCCATGTACTATTTCAGCTAGACCTTGAAATACAGGCATTTTTGTCAGTTAAATCTGCATTTGGGTCCTGCTTCCTTCACAAACCGTAACATTACGAACCGAC
>CALSBZ010002400.1:0-16929 GCA_943591055.1 Gobionotothen gibberifrons
CACAGACTAATTTATAAAGTGGATTTACTCTGTTTGACTTCATGCATTGGATTACTTTCTTGGACTTAATCCAGTGAACATCTTGTGTGGATTTGAAACTTTAGTATTGGACTTTCTGTAGAGTAATCCTGTTGATAATCTGCAAAATCCATGTGGTTTGTTTCCTACCTCCAACTTGCACAGTAATGCAGTTTGAAGGACGAGTCTCCTCTTCATCCCCCGACATGCCACTTCCTCTCCTCGCTGCCACACGAAGGAGGAGGCGGAGGCTTCATAGAAGTGGAGCAGAGCTGCTGGTGTGTCCTCTGCTGGGTATTTATAGAGCAGGAGGTGAAAACTGCTGCAGATTCACCATTCAAACAAAAACTGCTGTCATTCTGCACAGAGAGGAAGAAGACGCTCCTGCAGAAACACACAACAGCTGATTGACGTTTTTACAAATGGGCACACAAGCATGGGAGTTTATAAGTGACAAAACAAAGTGAGCATGACATATTAATTCAGGGTGACAGTTTGCCGGTCAGGATTTGAGAGCTGTGCAGAAGATGTTTCTTTTTTACATTGTTTGCATGTTTTCTTGGGCATTCCGACCGTCACTCTCGGAGTCGGTTGCAGAAACCCTAGTCCATGCTTTTGTCACCTCCCGCTTGGACTACTGCAATGGTGTCCTGTTTGGGGTCCCCAACAAAACCCTGGTCAGGCTCCAGTATGTTCAAAACTGTGCTGCCAGGGTACTCACACATACAAAGCCGTGGCAGCACATCACCCCCACCCTCATCCACCTCCACTGGCTGCCGGTCAAGTCCCGCATATCCTACAAAGTCCTCCTCCTCACCTACAAGTCCCTCCATGCCCATGCCCCCCCGTTACTTATCGGGCCTCCTCCGCCCATATGCCCCACCCCGGAACCTGCGGTCTTCAGACTCTGGCCTGCTTACCACCCCCCCCCCGCACCAACCTGCGAACCTTCGGGGACAGAGCCTTCAGTGTGGCAGGCCCCACCCTCTGGAACGCTCTCCCTGCGGAGATCCGCAACATCCCCACGCTTGACGCCTTCAAAAGGGCCCTCGAGTCCCATCTGTTTGCTAAGGCCTTTGGCCCCTAATCTCAGGGCCGTCCCTCCCTACAGGCCAATCATGCAGACTGCGTGGGGCCTCACCTTGCGGAGGGGGCCTCAACTGAGCCGAAAATGCGGCGCACCTATGCGCTTATGCGGCGCAATTAGAGTGACCCCCCCGTCGACGCTCGTGAAACAGAGGGCCTCATCATATAACTTTGCATGGGGCCTCATGTTGGTGTGATGAAAAATGTGATGAATTATGGGATGTATCTCTGGAATTATGAAAGTTATGAATAAGAAAAGTAATAGCCATCGATTCCCGATCGAGCTCAACGTTTTGATGTTTGAACGGATTCCCACTAAATGAATTAGGAGGAATTAGAAAATGTCCATTTTATTTACTTCAGGTGGTTTCATCAATTATGTTTCGTTGATATTCGAAGCACCTTGGATGGAAATGAGTGGGTGGCAGATTAAGGTTTTTTTATCAGATTCTACGTGTTTTAGTTCACAAGAGGAATTAACAATTAATTGTCCAACTAAAAGGCAGCAACAGGACATTAACATATTGAGATAAATGAAAAATATTGAAGGAGAATCTATTTCGACATTATTAGCAGGCTGGGTTGCACTTCACCTCGGGTCAGATTGTATGGATTCCTCTCTAAACTCTGTGGGGTTTTAAAAAATATTAAACACTTTGATGCTACAGCTTTGAAGAAGTCTCAGTTCCTCCTGGATCAAAGCAATGAATACTATCAGACTTCATCAGGAGCATACACACATTAATTGAGTGTTTATTCAAGAAAACAGTGTTTATTCAAGAAAACATTTGAACATTTCTCCACAGTTTCTGCAGAGCATACTTACTGATGCACTTAGGTCTTGACAGTATATTAGACAAGACATGTTAAGATGCTCAGAGTTTGTCATGAAAATAAACTAAATTGATTTCTCAAGTACTGTACTTAAATACAACGTTGAGTAGAAAATACCTACATTTGTCTCACCCTTGAATGCAACAGTTACCTTCTTTCCCGCAGCCTTCGTTCATCAGAAGCGAACCTCCTCTCACGAACCAAGCTCCGAACCTGGGGAGACAGAGCCTTCTCCATCGCTGCCCCCACCCTCTAGAACTCCCTTCCACAACAACACATCAGAGACTGCACCGACCCCCCCAATTTCAAAACACTGACCAAAACACACCTCTTCAGATTGGCTTTTAATTTGTGAATTATGTTGTGTTGCTGTTTTAATATTTTGTATTCTATTTTATCTCGTTTTATCACCACTGTGTAAAGCGTCTTTGAGCACCTGAAAAAGCGCTTTGAAATTAAATTATTATTATTCTTTCTGAGTAATTTTGTATCCAATAGCACCACCTGCTGGTCAAACACGCTCAATACATGTTACACAGCTTTACTTTATGGTCTTTAGGTACAGGTGAATAGATAACACATATTTAACTAACATATATCATCATGAAACCTCCCCACTTAATTACTGACATTAACACAATTATGTTTTATATTACAAGTTTTCTGAAATGTCATGTTTACATATGCAAATGAGGCATTATGTAATGATAACCTTTGGTGAATTTAGGAAGAATCTGCAGACACAAACAGACAAAATAAATAAATAATTGATTACAGGTTTTCACTAGTCTAAAAGAAGACAAACAACTAAATACTATTTGATTCAATTGAATCATTTCAACACAAACATCCTCCCCTCTCCCCACCTGACTGTGACGTCACACCGGAAGTCTGTTTCTAACAGACATGGCGTGTTTGCTAGCCGTTAGCAGCATGAGCTCCTCAATGTTTTCTTTTATAAAACGTCGCTCCTCATGGATACTCTGTTTGTTTCTAGTGATTCATGTGTCGACGTCCTCCGCTAAGCTGGACAGCCTGAGAGAAGTGACGGACAGCAGCTGGGAGGAAATCCTGTCGGGAGAATGGATGATAGAATTGTGAGTGTGCTAATGCTAACTGCTAATGCTAACTAGCCTGTCAGTTAGCTATTTCCAGCTCCTAAAATCGGGCTTGACTTCCCTTAATCCTTTTAGGTCAACCTTTTCGTTTATTTTGTCTGTTTGTGTCAGCAGAAATAATAATAAATACATTTAAATATGATTCTATGAAAAATAAGACATAAGAATAAAACATGTTTGAGCTTATACAAGGTGAAAAAACAAACAAACTCGCATTTATAAATCCTTACTGAGAACAAACAATAATAATAATAATAATAATAACAATAATAATAGTGAAGGGTATATTTCAAGCTTCATATGCAAATAAGTGATTTTGTTGTTGTTATCAACTAAGATTTGTTAGAAAATGTACTGAATTTATTTGAAAAGTGGGGTTATAACACTTGAATACTACTGTTTAATTGATGTTTACATTTATATTTTAGAAGTACAATATAGGACAAGTACACGTTTCATGTTTGGCCCATATTCCAATTTAATTTAATTTGTAAAAACATAACAAGGATATATAAAGAGAACTGGGGCCTGTTCATTCCTATGGGAGCTACCGGCTAGCTGCTAACGGCTAACTAGCCTGTCAGTTAGCTATTTCCAGCTTCTAGAAACGGGCATGACATCCCTTATAAGTTTAGGTTGACGCTTAAATTGTCTATTTTACTTAAAGATACAATAAATAAATATGATAAACGATCAATATGCCTGGTTGTAATCCTGAAAAGTAGCTACATGTAAGCTAATAGCTGTCACCTTCACTGAGCTAACTAGCATACCACAGAGTTCCATGCTAGCCATATTGTTATGCTAACTCTTAAAGTAAACACTCGGGGCGTTTCAGCTTGTAATTGGTTGATTTTACAAATGTACCACAAACTCAATATCATATTGCACTTAGTAAACTAAATGGAAACAAAACACTAAAAAAACTATGGGAAATCACAACAAAACAAAACAAAAACGTGATTTAAACTATTAGACAAACACCTTATTGTGAGGGATGTTGTTGTTTATCTGAGGCTTGACTTGTGACCCCCCCAGTTACGCTCCCTGGTGCCCCGCCTGCCAGCAGCTCCAGACGGTGTGGAAGGATTTTGCAGATTGGGGGGATGACATGGGGGTCAACATCGCCAAGGTGGACGTGACCGAGCAGCCCGGTAAGACTCCGGTGACCTCTGTAGCTACACTGGGACTTGACATGCAAAAAATACACATGCATGAGGGGAATGGAAATCCTTAAAAACAGTCCACAAATCCACATGTTAAGAAAATGGTGCAACGTATACTGCTGTTGAAGCCCTACACAAACAGCCATGTTTTAAAAATGTTATATCCTCAATTTTCCACAAATGATTGCTACATTTGATTTGTTTTATCGAGTTCACAGTTTCTAATGTCATTATCTGAAAGGCTTTCATTTTTAACAGTGTGTATAACATGTAGGAAGTATAAGAAACCTTAAACGGCAATGTTTTAAACATTTAATTTCCTGAGTTTTTCCCATTATAACCAATATTTTGTTTTGTTGAGATCACAAGTTATTTGTTATTATCTCGAATTAACTAATGTTGTTTTCCCAAGATCATGGGATAAGATCATGAATTCAATATCATGAGAAAACAAAGAAATCCAACGTAATAGACCTTTCTCTCGTTGTCCCATGAAAACAACACTTATTTCGTAGTAACTAATAAATATCTTGTGATCTCAGGAAAACCATTAAAAGGCTGATTATCACGGGGAAAAGGAGGAAATTAAATGTTTGAAACGTGGTCTTTTAGAAATTACAACCTGAAATATCTGTATGTGCTTTGAAACCGTGATACTGACTCAGTGCTACTGTCCTTTACTGTGTTGTTGTGTGTCCATGTTTTAACCCAGCTCTGTATAAAATGTCCTCTCTGTCTCTCTGTCAGGTCTGAGCGGGCGCTTCATCATCACTTCACTTCCGACCATTTACCAGTAAGTTCTGAGTAACTGTGTTCTATCACTTCCTCTTGTGGTGTCAGTAAAGCGGATGTTCACCATTTTGAAAGATGTGGCTCTTAATCTCAGTTGAGATCATCAACTCTGTTCTCCTTTCTCTCCATTTTGAAGTGTCTCCATCTTATGTCTGCACAACTTACTTTAACTAATCATTAGTAAGGAAAAAACATCTCGAGGGTTTGAATACATGCACATTGTAGGGAAGCAGGTCATTTTTAACCATTGGATTATATTATTTATTCTGATTAATCATTTGCCTGAAAATGGTGAACAATTCAACTTTGTTTCCCCCCAAACGTAGAACTAAATATAATCTAATTACTGATATAAAATGGTAAAGAAAAGAGCAGATCCTCCTTTTCTGAGAAGGTGGACTAAGTGAAAATTGTGTTTATGTTTTAAAATGTATGTGAAATGCTGCTTTTGGGGCGGGAGTGGTTCAGTCTGTAGGGGATTGGGCTTTGGACTGAAAGGGTCGCCGGTTCACGTCCCGATCGGACCAAAAATACGGAGTGTGGACTAGTACTGGAGAGGAGCCAGTTCACCTCCTGGGCCACTGCCGAAGTGCCCTTGAGCAAGGCACCTAACCCCCAACTGCTCACTGGCGCCGACGAGACTGGCTGCCTCCGCTCTGACCTCTCAACGGCATGTGCATGTGTGCATATAACTGTGTGTACTGTGTATTTGTATATGTATGAGCATGATGTAAAAAGTGTGTACTATGTGTACCTGTATAAAAACGCATGTGTGTGTACGACAGAGTGGAAACTGAATTTCTTCTTCTTCTTCTTCTTCTTCTTCTTCTTCTTCAAAATTTAAAAACAATTTCAACCTTAGTGAAAATCACTTGCCTCTTCACTAAATACCACCAGCAGACACCAACACATCCTGTGATCGCAGAGTTTCCTTTCTATTTTCAGTGTAAAAGTAATTTGTGTGTAAAGTAAACATCCAAAATGTTTTTTAAGCTTCAGATTCTGGTTTTACTTTGAAAGATGCATCGTTTCTGCTCGATCATAACCTTTATATATACAGTCTATGATCATAACATGCTCCATTGCAGAGACAATGTGCACGTATATTTGTACAGATATACCCATTTTGCTGTTTCATTCTTTAATGCTGTCCCTCAACACAATAACTCCCCAGCAGCTAAACACATGTGTCTGACCATGATACATCCCTCACAGGAAATAGGGCTCAAGTCGCCTCACTGTTCCTAAAATACGTTTTGTTTATTTGTGTCGTAGCTGTAAAGACGGCGTGTTCAGGAAGTATCAGGGCGCTCGCACTAAAGAAGACTTCCTGAGCTTCGTGGACGAGCAGAAATGGAAATCCATCGAGCCGATCTCTTCCTGGTTCGGCCCGTCCTCCTTCCTGTGAGTAAACACAAACACTTCAAGATTCAAGGCTGTTATTGTCACTCGTACAGTCGCTACAGTGTAGATATATCAATGACAATCTTAGGTCCCAGGCTCCAACAGTGCAACACAATACATCCAGTGTTGGGTGTCAACGCATTACTAATGACATGTGGGTAATATACTACCCGTTACAATTATTTTAACCTCCTTTCTCTTTCTTGATCCTCCTTAGCAACCTTCATTATAGTCCTTGACAGTGGTCTTACTGTATTAACAACGTGTCACATGTTAAGAATGTACAATCAGAATCGAGTATTCATCTAAGCCGTGTGATACAAGTTGTTAGTAGCCTTAATGGCCTACACAGTTGTTATGCTAAACCACATTGCCCTTCACTGGATGCATAATGAGCTGCACTTAACTATATTTTAGCATTTCAAATACCAAGCCATTCTTTTGCGGTTATTTTGGTAAAGTAATATAAAAGTAGTCAGTGATGCAAATTAGTCGCTTTTCGGCGCCTCCCGCTTTTTTAACGCTGATTTGGGTGACTTGTGTAATTCGTGGAGAACCGAAGAGTTTTCGTTTTGGGGGGGGGGGTCCGTCCGTCCGTCCGACTGACAGACAACTTCTCACTTAAAAAAAGAAGAAGAAATCATCTAGATCGCAAAAATAATTAAACAAGCGAGTGCCTGTTTTTCCTGGCCAAGGACAGGTTCCTTGAACACAACACGAGCGTAACGTGTCTTCACGTGGTTATGTCGTCTGAAAGTAGACTAGACACTAGAGTCATCTGAAGTGTAGACTAGTGATGGGATTTATGGCTCTTTGAAGGGAGCCGGATCTTATGGCTCCGTTCCTTTCAAAGAGCCTTTCAAAAGAGTCGTTCAAAAGAGCCGTTTTTTTTTAAAGGGGGCGGGGTTACTAGGTTTATCTGCGAAATAATCACCAGGATAATGATTGACTGTATTGCCAGACCTAATGTCAATAATCTGCATTGTAAACATGACACAAGGTGGCGCCATATCCATGTCATTCGTGTCAGTGAATGTACTTTGAATTTACCCTCTGTATGCGTTAAGTAAGTAAAGTTGCCTTGCCTTGAATGAAATTCATGCAACTCTTAATATTAGATACTGTGTTTTTAAGTGGCAATGGAGATTATTTGTTGACCCTGCTTTAAAGGATATTTTGCCTTTACAAATGGTGCTTTATCACTGCCTGGGTTTTGGTTGAAGTGCATTTAACTGCGTTTTCGCGTTTGGCTCATTTTCCATCCGAAAAACACGTTGTCTACCTGTCCTGTACCACTTGTTATGACTGACTTCTCTCTCGCGTATTCCGTTTCTGTTTCAAATGTGTTGAAAGATGTATCCATAGATCTCCTAATGTTGCTCTCAAAGTGCACCAGATTGATGCTTTTAACTTTTATTTAAAAAAAATAAAAATCTTCCCGGGGCGGACCCCCCTAGAGGAGGTCCCCCCCACTTAAATCATGTTCACATGGATAGGATACTAAATACATTTGCACACATCTTGTGTCCATATCTTTCTGTTTGGGTGATCATGCCACAACCGTGCACTGCACATGCATGCATACGCAAGTCATGGTAAAATATCTGGATTAAGAGGTTACTTTTTCTTTGCACAGAATGAAAGAAAGGCCAAATGAATGGAACCTCTGTTTCCTATTGATCTGAGTATATTATAAAGAATAGCCGTTAATTGAAGCATTATAGCACAGGCCTTTGTCAGATGGTATATTACGCTGGTTTTTTTCTGCTTCGAATAGTTCTCTCTTTTTTCACCATACCTGTGTTTGCATCACTGAGTAGTGTAACTCATTACATGTCAGAGACAGAAATATTGTAATGCAACTTATTACTTGGGGGCGGTGGTGGCGAAGTCGATAGGGAGTTGGCTTGGTCACCAGTTCAAGTCCCTGCAAGACCAAGTGCTACCGAGGTGTCCCTGAGCAAGGCACCGTTCCCTACACTGCTCCCCGGGCGCCGTTCAAAATGGCAGCACACTAGAATGGGTCAAATCTTAATCTTACTTAAAAAAAGACAGTAATATATATTGTATTACATTTTGGAAGTAACTTGCCCAACACTGAATACAACATATTAAATAGTGCAAGTAAATACAATCAAATAGAATAGAAGTAGTGCCGTACGAGTCTATATACAAGTGATACATATTAATGTGTAAGTTGCAAACAGGTGAATGTTACGATGTTCTTGGTGCAGGTGTTTAACAGGCTGGTGATAAATGTGAGGATGGAGTGATTGTTAATGAAAACTATGATCAAATGATTAACACGATTTTTTTATCATAAAATAAGACAATAAAGTTGATGCAATTACTATAACAGGTTTTTCTTCTAGAACAAATGTAGTATGAGGGCAACACTGATTATACGCTGATCTTGTGTATAAGTCAAGATATATCAATTATCGTTTGTAAAAAACTAAAAATCTATTCTTAGCGTCTTTTATCTGTCAGTTTAATCTCCTCCTTGATGTTTGTTAATCTCGGTGTAGAAGTTACAGTTTGAATAACCTGCTGTTGTTTCTTCCTCTCGCAGAATGAATTCCATGTCGGCTTTGTTCAAGCTCTCCATGTTTATCCGGGTAAGTGAGGATCTATCCGCTCGCTGTCACACACAGGAGGTTTATTATGGGAAGATATTTATTTCAATTCTCATAATCCATTTAAAGAAGAATAGTCTGCTCGGCGGGACATAAAGGAGAGAATCAGAGCGGCTTTTACCTGCACAACAAAACAAATCCAGTTTTACAGGATACAAACAAAATGCAACCTCATGTGAAGCACAGATAGGACGTATTTTAGGGTGCACTTATAGGAAACTCAAATTTTTCACTCACTCACTCTATTTTTCAAGAGAGTCCTGGCCCAAGAATGGTAACAGCACAGTTTCAGACAGTTTTACAGTTACAGACAATTAAAAAAACACACAATCACAACACAGTCAAACACCAAGTTTAGCCAAAGCATTTACAGACACAGCGGCCTGCTTCAAGGTCAGTTAAAGTTGCTTTGAGTGCGTTTAATGAGACCAGCTCTCTGAGTTTCAGCTCAGTTTGAAGCAGGTTCCAAGCTTGAGGGGCAGCGTAACTGATCTCTTTGGTATATGACATATTATTTCCATTATCAATTCTTTCTCGTATTTCTTTTTTTACTTTTTATGTATTGACTTAGTTTTACGAATTTATTGGGGACTATTTTCAGCTGCAGATTGAGCAAACAACCCAGATATTTTGTATTTTAGTTAATGTGTTAAAGGGGACCTATCATGCAAAATGCATTTTCTGATGTCTTTTATACATCACTATGTGTCCCCGCCGGTGTGTCAGGGAACTCACGCAGCGTCAGAAAATAAAACCCTCTCTCTTTTCCTCCGTACCCAAATCTCTAAAAACGGGGGAACAACGGAGCTGATCCAGATTTGCGTCCGATATGACGTAATATCTGAAATGTGGACCCACGGCCCTATCAGAAACGTTGCTATCAGAAACAATGCCTGACTGTTTTGGACGTATTATGGTCGGTGTTTACATTAGCATCGCTAACACTCAGAGCTAACCTGTACTGGAGAGAGCATGTGTGTGAAGAAGCAGGAAGGAAAGCCTTTGTGCTCCATACTGTTTCAGAGATAATCCTTGATGTGGTTTAGAACATGATGACGTTCTATCACAGCAGAATTTAACTTTATCTCCGGTATAATTCTGATCAGGCATTAGCTCCGCCTCCTATATATATATATAGGACCCCAAATCAGCGTTTCTCGAACAGGGCTGGAATAGAGGGATATGAGGGATGTCTAAAATGCATGATCTGTTTGGTATTTTGAGCAGAACACATCATAGACATGTTTTTATATATTTGTATATATCTGAGACCCATAATATATGCCTAAAAATATCATGATACGAAACCTTTAATGTCTGTTCCTGTCGTGACGATGTGTTGTAATGTTTTGCAGCGCTGTCACAACTACATGACGGATCATCTGGGGATCCCTGTGTGGGGGTCGTACGTGATCTTCGGCCTCGCCACGCTCTTCTCTGGACTCGCTCTGGGACTGGTCGGTTATTATTCATCATTGTAAACAGATGTAGTGCATTGAGTTCAATCATGCATCACAGTGTCCTAATGGTGCCGGTTCTCTCTGCAGCTCCTGGTGTTCATCGCAGACTTCGCCTTCCCCTCGAGACGCTTTTCCTCTTCGGACTACTACCAGAGTGAGTCTCATATTAGATCATAGAAATACTGCTTTACTGAACTTCAACACACGTCAGGAGAAAGCCCGGATATTCTATGAAGGACACGTGCCTCATGATAAAAAGGAAGTCACACACACTTTTGTCGTCTTATCTTTAAACTGTGTTCCCGAGGAAACTTCAAATAAGAGCCGTCATATTTTATCGCGTCGTCATGCAAACAAAAAAGGGACTTAATTAGGGCTGCGTGATTTAGAAACTAATATTTGTACTGATAGTTGCAAGGCAAGGCAAGCTTATTTATATAGCACCTTTCAACACAAGGCAATTCAAAGTGCTTTACAAAAAATGAAAGACATTAAGAAAATGGCATTTAAAATCAGTCATTAAAAAGAAAAGATAATAAAATAAATATTAAAGAAAAAATACATGGATAAAAGTTACAGTGCAGTTTAAGATGTGAATAGTTCAATTAAAAGCAGCGGAAAAAAGAAAAGTCTTTAGTCTGGATTTAAAAGTAGTCCAGGGGCGGGTCCAATGCAATTCTTGGCTTGCTCTTCCTGTTGTCATCTGAGGTCTTCTCCTATTGGCCGGCGTCGTCGGGGGGCGGGTCCAATGCAATTCTTGCCTTTTTCTGTTGCTAAATGACATCATTCTGGTGTCTGTGGTTATTTAAACATTCCCTGATAAACGTTATTCAGAGTCAATAAATGAGTGTTAAACCCAGTGTGCGCAGTGTACAACATCACATGTCATTTCACCTTCGATTCACGGTTTGAAAACGTAGCATTTCGCCACATGCTAATGCTAACCGGAAGTGAAGAATTTTCAGAATAAAAGCGTTAAGTTAATAGTTAGTGTAAACTTCCGGTTTTTCAGAATAAAACTGATTTAAATTAAATAATGTATTTAATTCAAATCACGCCATATCAACATTGATTTTAATTTCTAACAAGTTGCAGCGGACCTGCAGGTTTCTGGGAGTTTGTTCCAGATATTTGGAGCAGAATAACTGAACGCTGCTTCTCCATGTTTAGTTCTGACTAACAGACAGAAAGGGAATCATTTCGCCCTACATGTTTACCCTTCGCCCTCTGACGCAGCTGCCCAGCCTTGAGCAGCCGTTATCTCCCATAAGGAGGGGCTGCCCTAGCAAGTTGTTGTTGTTGCCAGTTTGTGACCGGGCAACTCTCGGTCAGAGATAGTTGTTGTTGTGGGACACCTGGAACACATCCTTCTCGGGGTGGAGATGACCTCGAGCCATAAGCGACAACAAATGTGATTCAGTGTCCTCAGCTGTTTAGTCTATCTATTGAAGAATGTTGATTATTACACTCTGATAGTTAAAACCTGGAGCTACAGGAGGGGTCTTCAGAAATGATTGTGGCATCTCAACCGTGTGGTCAAACCGTGACATGTCGTGTGAATTCTCCGGCCGAAGCTCCAAATAAACCGTCAGTGTTTGCCGTCAAAGCTCCAGCTCTCCTTGTGTCTCTCTGAGTCCTGACTCCTATTGCTTCAGAAGTTTCCCCCACATTAGTATTTATCATTATTAACCCTTAGTGTCTGCTATATCTTCTAACGCCTCCTCCCTGTTCCACTTTTTATTTAATCTTTAATTAGTTTATTTACAGTTATAATGTATAAATATTGATTAAGAAGTTATCTATCCTTTGTGACACAAACCCTGGATTTAATTTGATCTTGTATTAGTTTGAAAGAAAGAAGAAAGAGTTGTATAACTTAGAGTCTGTTTTTCCTGCCTCGCCACCTGATGCCCAGCGTCTGGAAGAAAGAGAACATGTTCAGAATGTGTAATTACACTTTTACAGTCAATTTATATTGATTTGTTTTAAATAGGGATGCTCCGCTCCGATCACCACTTTTGGGGCCGATCGCCGGAATCAGTATCGGCCGATTCCGATCCGATCGAGTGGGCGGGGCCTAAGGGGATCTTCCATTCAAAGTGATGTTTAAAACTCAGTTAATGCTCATTCACTGGAGCTTCCACAAACAACAACCAACATCATTATTACATTCAAATTAAGTACATTATTCAAGTTTACATTAACTTTGGAGAATAACAACACGGGAGAGATGAGCGCTCTCTCCCTCTCTCTCTCTCTCTCTCTCTCTCTCTCCATCTCTCTCTCCGTCTCTCTCTCTCTCCATCTCTCTCTCTCTCTGTCTCTCTCTCCATCTCTCTGTCTCTCTTTCTCTCTCTTTCTCTCTTTCTCTCCGTCTCTCTCTCTCTCTCTCTCTCTCTCTCTCTCTCTCTCTCTCTCTCTCTCTCCCTCTCTCTCTCTCTCTCTCTCTCTCTCTCTCTCTCTCTCTCTCTCTCTCTCTCTCTCTCTCTCTCCTGACAGCCTGCCCGTATCGTCTCATGCAGCTCACTGATCCAGTAATGACTGAGTGACCCGACAGTGAAGAATAAATATATTTATAACTAGTTTATCTTGTTCCAGAGGTAGATGAAATAGCTAAGTGTGTTAGGTCTAACTCTCAGTGTGTGTTGCTCCGCTCACCGGTCGGTCACAGCGGGTGGAGCTGCAGGATTTCTGCTTCACACACGTTGCATACCGCTATTTTACTGTCATTTTCGGACACCTTAAAATACTGCCAGACCGGTGAAGCCATTTTGGCGAGCTTGTTTTGCCGCACTGAGAAAAGTGTCATGTATTTCACGTCATGCGATCGGCTCTCCTGATCAGCCTTTATAGAGAGCACCGATCGATCGGCAGAGAGTGAGTATCGGCCGATCGATCGGAGCATCCCTAGTTTCAAACTATAAATAATCTTTCAATATAAAGAAATAAGCATTGCTAGAATTAATAAATGTTGTGGGTGTTTGAAAATTACTCTTTTTTTTGTTAGATCTAACCAAAAGTGAATTTTTTTGGAGTTCTGGGAAAAAGTTGGAATTCTGACAATATTTTTATTTGTTGAGAAAAATGTATAATAATTTTTCTGAAATAAATATTTATAATTTTTTTCTGAAAATAAAGCATATCTATAATTTAGTATCTTCTGATTTCTTTTATTCTGAAAATCCCAGAATTTACATTTGATTTTTTTCTGAAAAGAATGTTTTTTCTCAAAATTCAGAAAAATCTTTTTATAACCTTTTCCTGATTCTAACCCCACAGAGAAGCAGACCCTGGAGCAGGCTCGTCTGATTCAGCGCCAAGAGGACGAGCACGAGGCGGACGGAGAGGAGGAGGAGGACGAAGACGAGGAGGACGAAGAGCAGGACGAGGTGTGGAGGAGGAGGAGGAGAGGCTCCCCCGAGGGCCTGCCCGACGAGGCGCTGAGGAAGAGGGTGGTGGGGACCCGGGAGCACCAGGACGACGAAGAGGACGACGACTCCTAAAGTCTGCAGTGAAGACCTGGAGTCAGTGTTTACAGCAGGGAGTAGAAACCTCCTCCTCCTCCTCCTCTTCCTCCTCCTCCTCTTCCTCCCTGGTTGCTCCTCAGAGCCTCAGACTCCTCCTGAAACAGAAACACTCCCCAGCAGCAGGAGGAGCGCCGAGGAGTCGGTATGAAGCTGGATCTTGGCAATGTTGTTTATGCTATGCATCGTTTTTTTTAAATGTGAGATTATTATGTGTTCAGAAATATTATTATTTCATCCCAGGCGTGTTCCTCCTCCTCCTCCTCCTCCTCCCATGTATTCATACGGTTATTTTATGTTTCCTATATGTTTTCCTTAACCCAAACGTAACATATTAACCCAAATCATCTCTGTGTTTGATGGAGGAAAGTGTGAAATACCTGAAGTGTTATAATCCTTAAGATTTAGCAAAAATTCAAATAGGAATGGCGTCTTATTTTGTAAAAAGCTTCGAAGCATTTCCTGTCACTCCTTCATAATTGTGAAGTAGTAGCAGCCGCAGGAAATGTGTGAGGCTGGTTTTAATTTAGGCTAGAGCTGTAGTAAACTAAAGTTATATTTCATGCCAAAAAACATCTAATTCTGCTAAATAAAAAAATAAAATCGTCTTATTTTGTAGTATCATATCCTGTCACTCCTTCACAATAAAGCCCCACTGTTTCTCCAGTTAAATGCTTTTGTTGTGAAGCAGGAAAAGTTATGTTGATGGCAGGATAAACAAAGTGACGTTGATACTTGTAAATATTATTTATTTGCTGGTAAAAATAAAAAAACGTTTTAAATCCAGCAAAAACCCGCCATAAATAAACTTTTATAGAGGTCAATAATTAATATAAATACCTTGGCACCATGTACGACTTTAAATGTGTGTTTTGTTCATGAAAATCTTAAGGATTATACCTTTGAAATCAGACGAAACTTTAATTTGATGTGAGCTGCACTTTAGTTTGCAGACATGCAGTGAGTTAGAAGCAGATTTTATTGTGAAAGGAACTATATCCCCTCCAAAATAAAAGCCCTGGTGTCTTTTGTTGTCCCAGTCCCAACAATCAACCAACGGGATGTTTCATTTTTACTTTGTGTTATTATTTTTTCTTTTCTCTAATTATTAAAGGACACGTTTAATTAAAGAGCCCAGATGTATCTGCATGCCATTAAAGAAAAAAGGAGAGGATATATTTAGGGACGCCTTTTTTATATAAATCAAATACGGAGCGAATAATGCTGTTTTAATCTTATTTTAACCACTTTAAATTCCAACTTTTTTACGCTAACATGTCAAATTTAACCTGGATTTGCTTGGTGAATTTATCTAAACGAGTGCTTTTTGGTTTCTTTTTGAAATCTCGAACAAATTTGCACTTTTTCTGCTAATTTTTCAGATATTAACGGCGCTCAGCTCGGCTTGTATTCATTTCAGTGTGTAAGGCAAAAAGAGTGTCTGTGTGTGTGTGTGTGAGAGATTGTGTGTATGTGTGAGAATTTAAAAACACATTTCAGTTTTGATTAGGCGTATAATGACCGGTTTAGACTTTGATTTATTTCTTATAATTATAATTTTTGGTGACGGTTGTGATTTTTTTTTTACCCGCCTCGTAGCATTCACACTTGACTCTGAGCTCCTTTCATTGTTTCAATATTTCTTTTAAATAAAGATTAACTCTGAAAAAACTGTCTCATGTTGTTTATTCCTACTAACACGAATACATGTATTAGGGATGCACACTGGAAGTAAAAACAGGACAATATTTGAATTTGTAAACAAGAAAAACTGGAAACATATTAAAGGGGACCTATCATGCAAAATGCACTATTTGATGTCTTGTATACATAAATATGTGAAAATAAAACCCTCTCTCTTTTCCTCCGTACCCAAATCTCTAAAAACGGGGCTACAACGAGCGGATACAGATTTGCTGCCGATCTAACGTCAAATCGGCGGCGGACCCACAGAAAGTTGCTATCAGAAACAATGCCTGACGTGTTTTGGACGTAATCTCGTCTTTGTTTACATTAGCAAGCCTCGCTAACACTCAGAGCTAACCTGTACTGGAGAACACATGTGTTTAAAAAGCAGGAAATAAAAAAAGGAACTCACCTTGTGATAAACCCGCAAGAGAAAAAGCATTTGAGCTCCATACTGTTTCAGAAATAATCCTTGATGTGGTTTAGAACAGGATGGCGTTTTATCACAGCAGAATTTAACTATCTCCGGTAGAATGGGGGATCTGTTTGGGATTTTAAGCAAAAAACTTCACAGACATGTTTTGTATAGGTATGGCCCTACGATATATGTTTCCAATATAGCATGATAGGTCCACTTTAAATTAAAGTATACAGTGGTAGTATTCTGTCTTTTATTGGTTAGTTGGCATCAAGTGGATGTTTTTCCACCTCTTTTCCAGATATTTTCTGGTTGTTTCTTGTCCATATTTGCACATTTTGTTTCTGCTTTGATAATTGTGCACCTCTGATGTGACGTTTTGCCTGTTATTATCAATCAATCAATCAATGTTTATTTATATAGCCCAATATCACAAATGTTACATTTGTCTCAGTGGACTTCAGTTTGTACAGAATATCAGTATGACAATACGACACCCTCTGTCCTTAGACCCTCACATCGTACAAGGAGAAACTTCCAGAGAAAACCCACAGTTTAAAGGGGAACATGGGAGAAACCTCAGGGAGAGCAACAGAGGAGGGTTCCCTCTCCCAGGACGGACAGAGTGCAATAGATGCCGTGTGTAAAAGAAAGATAATACATTTGCTACATAGGTAGTCCAAATGTTTGGAAATGCATGTGTGTATAATAAGAAGATGAATCCACGAGGACATCCATCTAGGGGCCTTTCTCATTTCATCAAATCCCCCTCCTCGACTCCTCGACT
>CALSBZ010002400.1:36929-55921 GCA_943591055.1 Gobionotothen gibberifrons
TTCTCTTTTCTGTGACAATCTTCCTCACCCTCTCAGACTTTCAGTTGCACGCGCTACTAAAGAGACGTGTTACCATGGAAACCAAACAATGGTGCAGCTGTATTAAAGTCCGAGTGGAAACAGTCCTGAGTAAATCAGATTTGGTCAGAAATCGGGAGAAATGCGGGAGAAATATGACCCCGGGAGGAAACCGGGAGAGGGCCATGAAATCGGGAGTCTCCCGCGAAAATCGGGAGGGTTGGCAAGTATGCTCCCGCCCCTGACACACAAGCACGCGGTTTGATTGGCTAGAGCTTGTACTGGCATATGATTTGATTGGCTGACGCTTCTGCCGAGGCGTCAAAAGTTGAACATTGCTCAACTTTTGAAGCGAGCAACGCCAGCAACGCGTCGAGTCGCTTCCCACCATGCAGTTCGTCAAAAAGTGACGTCACCCCATTCAAAGTGAATGGTGAAGCGTCAACGCACGCCGCTGTGTGGACGGGCCGTAACATCTTTAGCTTAAGTCACATGCTTCGTATTTCTTTATTTATTCCCTTTCTTTTATCTTTACCAACTTTTCACACTCTAGATACGTGAAATATTTTTTGTTGAAGGGAATCTTTTGTCTGTTTCCCAAACCGAGATGTCCTCAGTTTCATCCTGTTTGTTTCTGCTGCAGCTGGTGTTGTTATGTGAAAGCGTTTAGTTTACAGGACACAGTGAAGGACTCAGATTTAGACTCAGCACAGATAATAAACTCCTGCCTCCCCAAGGCCAGCGTGCCCCAAGAGACACTTTCTGCAGGCGACCCTGCTCTGCAACAAGTTATGATGCAGGGATTTTGTGTTTCTTCGTTGTCATTTTGTGTCTTTCTGTAGTCATTTAGAGTTTCACTTTAGTCTTTTTAAGTCTTGTTTTAGCCATTTTGAGCTTAGTTTTAGTCGTTCTGTGTAACTTTGTAGTCATTTTGTATATTTTGTAGTCATTTTTAGCCTAGTTTTAGTCACTTTGAGTCCCGTTTTAGTCATTTTTATCTTTTTGCCATCATTTCGCATTTCCTGCAGTAATCTTTTTTGTGACTTTTTGTCGTAATTTCATGTCTCTTGTTAGTATTTTTTGTTTATCTTATTCATTTTGTGTCTCTCTGTAGTATGTTTTTGTTTCTTTTATTCATTTCGTGTCTCTCAGTTTGTCTCTCTTTGTTGTCATTTGACTCTCTCCCTGGTTGTCTCTTTGAGTGACATATTGTAGTTGAAAGGCGGAGGGGGCTCCTGACACTTTGGTCCCCTGGGTCTGTACATGGTGTGAGTAATCCATGCATGACTGCTGCAGAAAACCACATACAGATGGGAGTGAGAGGACACAGAAAGAGACAGCAGAAGTGTCAGATCTGTAATGTAATGCAATGTGAAAATAGCTTCTTGTTTTTTTAAGTCTGACGTACTGAATAAACCACATGTTTGAAACGACGACCATGCATCAGTTGTTACAAGTTGGCTTGAAAGATGATTAAAATGCATGCAATTGGAGTGCTGTTTATGTGCCTTTCCATGAGATCACCTTGGGTCCTACAGGTAAAGAAATCCCTGAATTAAATACTTACATTTTACCACTAAAAGCTGTTTATGAAATTACTCACATTACACATATTTCACACTACAACACTATCACCTATCACAGTTATATTTGAAACCACAGAGCTGTTCAGGTGACTTCCCATCAGGATCCACATTCTGCTCTGCTCTCAACCCCCAACTCACACATTTGGAGAATGTTTTTATAGCGGTCGTAACAGGAGGAGAGGGGGGGTCACGCTTTAACATGCTGCAGACACTACGCTGACCAACGCTCAGCACTCTGTTTACTCGCATGCATGACGTTTATTATTCGGGATGAGACAGGGCTCGAAGCTAACGCTAAACTGAACAGGCCTTTAAAAAACAAATCTCATTTTTATTCATTCAAACATTTTATTTTGCTAAATTTGCAAAATAATCTTTGAGTAATAGCTTACAACAGCCTGCAAGTAGAGGGAACGGTTACAAATATTGTGTAAATCTGACACATTTTTAACTTAGCAGAGGTTCTAAGATGGCGCCGCAGACGGCTGCTTCAGTGTTTTGGTGGGCTCTGTTTTGTCATAGTAGCCTACATCGAACTCTTTCACCAGGGAAAAGCTCCTATACATAAGAGAAACAACTTTCTTTTTACACCAAGTCAAATTCCTCGTACGTGTCAACCTACCTGGTAATAAACCCGTTTCTGATTCTGAGGTTGCTAGTTAGCGTTAGCTGCAGCTAGACAGCACAGGCCAGCTTGGCTTAAAACAAGCTAATGCTAACGGAACTTCCATGGAGTTACATTATGTTGCGTTCAAGCTCTATTCAGAAAAAGTATATAATGGGCAAAGGTTAATTAATATCAATGATGCTCTTTCGTGTTAAGCCAAAAATATTTTTCACATATTTTTCATCTCGTGAATAAAGGGTATAAACAAACACAGTAGAGGTGGCTAGGTTAGCATTAGCGTCAGCTGGGCAGCAAAGGTTAGGGTTAGGGTCTAAAAAACGGAGCTAACAGCTAACGCTAACGAAGCTTCCGTAGGGTTACATTATGATGTGTTTGACTTTTATTCAGTAAAATTGTGCATTCATCGAAACAACATTTGAATGAAAGATGTTGTATAAGTAAAGATAGCGCATACTTGGAAGCTAATGGTGCGAAATGATTTACGATTTCTTTATTTTAAATGGGCGTGGTCTAGTGTATTTATATTCCACTTATCTAACATTAAACTTTACACAGCTAACAGACATTTTGGGAGTTACAAATGTTAGTTAGCTAGGAGGTTTGTAAATATTAGTTGACGTTAGCTTAACGTTTAGGTAATGCTAATGCTATGTGTTGGTACATCTCACAAGAGTTTGTTTCTGTGACAGATACATCTAACATATTTGTGCCGACCAAAGTAAATTTTCTCTGGATTTCTGTCTGAAAAATGCTATTTTAGTGTCAGAATGTTGTTAAGGAGTGTGGCTTGTGAGAAATGGGTCCAATATTTACTTTAATGACTATCAGGTGCACAAATCATGGACTTTTAGGGGGAACCGTGACATAGAAACAGCAAACTGATCAGTGTGGCGTCTCTTCTCTTGTCTAAATCATCTCTGTTATAAAGTTATCAGTGTGTCTTCAAATGTCATCTTGTAAAATGTAGTTTTTGGTGAACAATCCATTCATTTCCCAGCAGTATGAAATAGATTTCAGCGAGGGAGTTATGACCTATTTAACTTCCTAACACCAGCTGTAATCACTGCAACACATTAGTGGAGCAGCTCCTGCGTTAACAATGGGGAAGTAAAAACATACATGCACATTCCTTGCAGCGGGGGTGGGGGGTTGTTTTGTTGCCCTTGCTCGGCTTTCGGCTCGGTGACCTTTACGGGAAGGATCAGAGATTACAATCACCTCTAATCCCTGATACACACAACAACAGATAATATAATCCCCGCTGTGACTAACCTGATGTAGGACAAGCTGATTTATGACTCTGGAACAAGCAGTGACCTGAACCGGGATAAAAAAAAACCCAGCTGCTGCTTCACCTGAAGGCAAACATGGTAAATCGTGTTTGGCCTCCGGATGGGCTGCTAGTTCGGGAGTAACAACAAACTGTCTTTCAGAAGCAGTTTATCGCCTGTATCTTAAAAAATAAATAAGAAAAGGTTTTCAAGGTGTCCTGTACATTTCCAGTGGGGTGGCCAGGATGGAACCAGTGCTCATTTTGGGGTGGCATTGAAATCACTATTATATGAACATAAAAATACATCTCACTAGAAAATAAGGGGTTATTTAAGGCACCTACAACACACCAATACATTATTTGGGATTAAGTGGTGGAATAGATCAAATAATATTCAGTATATCTAACTATTTTTTTCGTATTCCCGCAGGCAAAGTATCAACGAAGCTTACATTATACAAATGTAATGCAATATACAGACTGTTTAGCTTATGATGATCAGCAGCACTATGAGCTCATTCTCTCAGTGTATCATCAGGAATACAGAGACACACACACATCACCAGGGACACAATGACATGCTGACTGCAGTGAGGTTTGAACCTGCCCTGATCCCAACACCAAGGCTCTATCCACTGCGCCACACGCCTCATTTATGCTTTAAATAACTCCTACTACCTGTACAGACTTGCATCTATCTTGTAGTCCAATACTAACCGCACACTATTTACTGACACTGAGCTGTGAAAATATAACACTTATGGGGGGACAGGGCTGCTGAGTCTAGAGATGGATCTGTTGGTCCTGGCACCAGGGGGAGGGACAACTGATTTAGTATGAATAGCTGCTAACAATGTACCAGCATTTGTTAAATGTCAGCTAAAAGAGTAGTGACATTAAAAACCTCTGCATTTTCTGTATAGATATTAACAGTACTTAATGTCAGCTTAGTAAAAAAAACACGTAACAATTATTATTTACAATGGACTACGCTTAGCTAACAGACACATTTCCACCACTTATAGACCACACCCACCTTTTCTTTGAAAAACTGGGTGACATACTGTCCCCCTTTAGTCCCTCTCTCTTGTCTTTCTCTCCTTTCTTTTCTCTTTTGAAAGCCTGACTTTTTAGTCGTTGAGACATGGCACACATGTAAGTACTAGCCTCCCTGCTCCTAACATGCTCTCACTCTCTGCTAGAAAGTGCCGGCGGTGCTGCACGGCGTTTGGAGGCAGGACCAAACCATTACATGTAAATAGAAGGGGGTGTACAGAAGCTTTGGATAATTAACTTTTGGAAGAAAATAAGTTAAATGAATTGTAAGTTTAGTGATTACATTATCGATATAACGTCCTATTAATGTTAATTCTTGATGAATGATGAAAGGTTACTTAAACATTTTTTTCTTAATGTTCTAAAATTGTTTGGGCCCCTTGGTGAGGGTGTTTGGGGTGGCCAATAGGGTGGCCAGGATTCAGCCACCCCCCAGCTCCGCCACTGGTCCTGTGTTTGTGCATAACATCCGTCACAAGATAACCGCTGACTCAGGAGCTTCTCACTTAACCTTCACTGCCAGACAGACCATAATATTAATATATGGGAGAGTTATTAATAGCACGACCTGTGCACCAACCCATAAGAAAAAAACCTCATAGTGAGCTATTTTCATTGCTCTATTCAATAACAACTGCAGCCTTTTCAATGTATAATATGTCGTTTTCTGCATATAATAGTGTAAAAACTGCATGCATATCAGATTTTGAAAAATAAAACACAAAATAATAATAGCAGTAAAATCATTTTTCTTTTTGTTGGCTTTTCAGAGCCACTTTGGTGCAAAATCTGCATTTACTGTACACTTTCTACTCATTTTTACTTTCTTTAGAAACTTTTCTGAGCCTGACTCATGGCTCAATTTGAAGGAAAACTAATCTGCTTTCTTAAAGGTATAATATGTATATTAAAACACTAACATCTGTATGAATAAACTCACATTTCATTTGCATATCTACAATAACTGCCTCTCAAAACTCTTTGCATTATACGATGGTATTTAATGAAGCTTATGAAGACATCCTTCTTGACTTCTCTCATATTATTAGAAAGATTTGAAAGTATAACATTTCCTAAACAACTAGACCTATGTTATTTATTTGGTTGAGTTGTCTACTTACAGTATCCCGAATGCGTCAGAGAAATGTGGAAATGTAATGAAAGTTATAGTGGGGTTGGGTTGTCAAAGAGACGTTTAGAGCCGCTCTTTAGGATAAAATCTTACGTCTTATCCATGAATTGTGGAAGGAGGTTTTAAGCACAATATCAGGTTTTGGGTTTTAAGGTCTGTCTAATCTTATTATGACACACTATATATCTATGGAAGAAATGGTATGTCACCCACAGCAGAAGAGGATTGTGATGTAAAGGATGAAGCCGCGGCTGAACTGAAATTAACCGGAGGACATCCATCCATTGCTTCTCACTAACCTTGCTCAAAGGCACAAACAGATCACATCAGTCTTCCTCTTCCTCTCTGTAACGTCAAGTCTTTCACAGAGAGGATGAATCCGCTCTGGCAGACAGAGAGGATCAATAATGGTTTTACGATTGTTGTAAAAAGCTCCATTACCATCCATCAGCAGCTGGAGAGGAAACAGCACGAATAAATCTGACATTACGAAGAACTGCTTTCAATATCTGATAAATTATTCAGCGCATCCGAGAATGTGAACTGTGGTACAAAATGAAGGCGAATATACTTTTAAAAGTGTGAGAAATCTTTTTAAGTCAACCGTAGTTTAACAAACTCTTAGAAGCGGTCTCAACATTTAATTTTCTACACTTGATTATTGTGGGAAATGAAGATATTGAACAAATAAATAATAATTTCTTATCTATGGAACTAATTTCCTGCCAAAACTCAACAAACAAACATGTTTTACAAACTGATATAATGATGGTATTTCCTGAATGGAGAGCAGGTACCGGACCATAAGAGTAGCTGACACAGCGCCCGGTGTGTGTGTGTGTGTGTGTGTGTGTGTGTGTGTGTGTGTGTGTGTGTGTGTGTGTGTGTGTGTGTGTGTGTGTGTGTGTGTGTGTGTGTGTGTGTGTGTGTGTGTGTGTGTGTGTGTGTGTGTGTGTGTGTGTGTGTGTGTGTGTGTGTGTGTGTGTGTGATTCAGGGGATGAGGCCAACACTGACAGCTGCTCATAGATCTGAATCTCCTCGGAGCTCGACCCCGTGCTGGACGCCTTTTCAATGCATAACAACAACATGCCTCTGCACCTAGAACACACTCCTGACCCTTTGAATACTGAAATAATACAATACTTACTCATATTTCACAGTGAAACATGCAGAGGATCATAGGTGATGACAAGAGTAAAACTTTCGTATGCCGTTGTTATGTTTACAAGATCAGCAGGATGCAGATGCCGACAGAATAGTTTTTGTTTTAAAAGTAAGATGTTTTTCCCCCAGAGGTCTCCTCCTCTACTTGTGAATAAAACAGTTTCATGCTAAAAATCTGTGTTTCAACAGTGGACTTAGCATGCAGGGGCTACGAGCTAACCGCTAATGTTAGCTCAGCTTGTTTCTCTGATAATTTAAAGGTCCCATGTCATGGCCATTTCTACTGATCATAATTCCATTGTTGAGGTCGACTAGAATAAATGTATATTTTGCAATTTTCCAAACTCACATTGGTTTCTCATACAGCATCTCTGTATAGTATGTGTATTCACTCTCTGTCCTAAACGGATTGTTGGAGCTCCTGCCCCCCTCTCCCTGTGAGCCCAGTGGCCGTCTGCGAGATAGCGAGACACCGCGAAACTCAGCCTGGGCAGACACACTCGCAGCCTGGCTGGGAGTTTGTGTGTGTGCCCAGGCTGAGTTCCGCGGTGTCTCGCTGTCTCTCCGACCCCACACCAGTGAGCCAGCTCACAGTGTCCCGCTCCTCGCAGCAGCGAGCCTCGCAACGTCCCGCCGAATGTGTGTGTGTGTGAGGAAGTCCGCGGATTGGTCCAAACGTAACGGCTCCGTGGACGTAATGTAACGGCTCTGCGGATTGATCAATTTGGACCAATCTGCGGAGCCGTTACGTTACGTTACGTCACTATACCCGAAATACGTCACTATACCCAAGAAGTAAACAATGGAAAAAGAGAAATGTCCAACGAGGCGTTCTGGGGCAGCATAGACAGGTATTTTCTGTGTTAGAGTTTTACTCGCTACAGGGTGTACTTTGAGGGTTTTGACTCTGCAGACTGTTTACATGCAGAAAAAGCTACATAACACACAAGGGGACGGGTAATAACCAGAAAAGCATGACATGGGACCTTTAAGATCGAAATGTTCAGGAGTCTACATAAGTAGAGCTAAAGATCCTAATTAAGTTAAATTACCTAGCCTACGAAAGTTAAGTAATGTAGCCGAATGTATGTTAATTTAGCTAGTTTACGAAATGTAAGTAACATATCCTAGCATAAATTAAATGACCTAGCCTATGATAGATAAGTACAGATGAAGCACTTAATTTCGGACTCCAGCTTACCTGTTCCTGCCTACGACCAGTTTCGAGGAAGGTCAAGCCCTCCCACTATTTTCCAAGAGGGCGTTGCCAGATTTTCAATTTCAGGTTTTCAATGATCCATTGCAGCTGGCTTCATTATAATTACATTTATTTATAACGGGGGCGGTCTCAAGTCAAGCTGGAGGCTTTCCCTTGAGCGAGGGCAGACCACTTACCAATCACTGCCCTTGCGTTTCAAACTGTCCGAAATTAAGTGCTTCATCTGTAACAAACCTAACGTTAGTTAAATTACCTATGAAAGTTATGTAACATAACCTCACGTAAGTAAAGTTAGCTAACCATCCAGCCTGACTTCCTTCCTTCTCGAGAACTTTTTGTGTTTATTCTACATCACCAGTCTTCCTTTATTCTCGTCATCATATATCCACGCAGAGAATCACACTGTAGTTTGATTACTGCTGACCAAGCGGCTGTATTTGACAAATTGGAAGTGGCCGTAAAGGTAAATAACAGTAGAAGATCCCTGAAGGCAGATAAATGAAGGCATCGATCTACGTTATTTTGCCAAAGCCCACTTCAGAGACTGCCTTAATTATTAATAATTACTTTTTGGCATCAGAACTGACATGGTAAGCAGGAATAAGAAAGCTGTTGTTGTGCAGTTTTTAAAGCAAATGCCAGAAATGATTTCCCCGACGTCCTCTAGATTTTTCTGTTCTCCATGTTGATAAAATGTGAGTCTTCATTGTTTACCAGAAACAATAGCAGCTGTATTTTCTGACACAAAGGGACCAGCATTGTCAAGCAAGTCATACAAACATCTGCATCGTCACCAGCTCCTCCAGAGGAAAATATAACATGTGGAGAGCGTAATGGAGGAGGTGGTGGGGGGGTGGAGGAGTCACCAGATGGTACAGTGAAAAGAATACACAATGGAAACACTACACTGGCTCCATTCACGGTGCTTATGTAAGCCTACACCGCAATATATACACAGCTCACATGCAGAATGTAGCATTACGTTGGCATCACTGGCTCTGGACATCGTGTGAAAAAAAACATCGCTTTACAGGGAATAATATGTGATATTTCTGCAATAAAATGTTGAAAATCTAACAACTTTCAATTCTTTGTTTCTGCAAAAATGCGTAAAAAAAACACCTGAGCTGCAGCAAATTCATTTCTGGGAAAACTTCTATATATGTCTATAGATACTGTAAACTGTATACATCCTTAATTATAGATATATATACACTGTTTTGTGTATTTTGTTTATCTTCTACTGCTGATATGTAGCCTACTGTATTTAGTTTTTTTATTTTAATTGTATTTACTAATTAATGTGCAATAGCTTACATGCTGCTGTGTAGCAAACAATTCCCTAATTAGTATCAATAAAGTATATCTTATTTGATCATATTATTATTCACAGCCACTATATTGCATTTTTCTCTTCAATGTATTTCTTATTTCTGGGAAAACTTCTGAGTTAAGACTCGCTAAATAATGGTCAGTTTCCTGGACATAACAAACCTATTATTGCCCAAACCAGAGTTTTCTCCTAAAACTAACAAAGTACTTTTGCTTTTAGCGCACCAAAGCTTCAACATTAGGGCTTCACTTTCCTTAAAGGTCACCTATTATGCAAAATCCACTTGTTCATGTCTCTTCTACATCAACATGTGTCCCCTCTTCTCCATGTCTCTTCTTCATCAACATGTGTCCCCTCTGTTTAAAGAGACTCTGAAAGTCTCAGGAACAAAGATTCTCTCTCTTTTTGTCCTGATCCATTTCTATAAAAACCTGTCTGAAAATGAGCTAATCAGATTTTGGCCACTTTGTGATGTCATAACGATGTAACCATTAGCCAATCACCAACCAAGGTAACCCCCCCCTCCCTCCCCCACCTTATCACCTGAATCTCCTCCTATACCTCATTCACACCAACGCAACTCCGGTTCAAGCTCCGTGTTAGAGCTTTTCAGGTTCAGAACCGGTTCTTCGGTTTAGCTCTGGCTCTTTTCACACAGCCCAGAGTCCACTGGTAATGCGTCATTGCGTCATCGTTTGCGTCATGACGTTACCATTTGCGTGCCTGCTTCATAAAGCCAAACCGCGCGGATGAAATCAGTTGCATTCATTTCTTATGGCTCTATCTGCAGCTTTTGCGGAGTCATTTCTGTGGTGACTATATTCTTATAGAAAAGTGTACTCGTGTCAATAAAGTTTTTTTTAAAACACAACTGCTTCCGAGATCGGTCTTATTTCTTAAGGTGGACTAAACCATGAGTGTGGAGTAACGTTGTATCTTTCATTTAAATGAACTGTAACCTTCACCCAAGTATGTAACAGCTGTTCTCAAATGAACACGTGAAGTAAAGTTTAATATTTATAGTTTTATAGATGTATTAGTTATAATGAGGTGATCAACGTGAATGCTCAGGTTCCACCTTAACACGCAGACACGTTGCTTCACCATGAGCAGAAACCTTTATATATACAGTCTATGGCAGAAACACTGAAACTCTGAAACTCTTGTTAAGTTTCTCCGTCGTTGTGTACAAACTGGATAAAACGCGGACTTTCTGTTGTTGTTCAGGAGTAGATCCTGTCTCTGCCCCCGCCTCGACGTAAGCGTGACGTATGTGGTGCTTTTGCTCTGGCCGGGCAATTTTTTGGTGCTTGAAATGAACCGGATTCCGGAGCTAAGAGGCTGCTCAGCTGCGGTGTGAAGAGGAAAACCCGGTGCTTTTCAAGCTCTAGCTCCGGGCCGGCCCTGAAACACCGTTGGTGTGAATGAGAGCACCATTGAGTTCTTTGTAACCAGTTATCTCTCAGAGGGGCAGTGGGGAGGGGCTCCTTATTTTCATCTAAAGTAACAGACAGAGAACCAGCACTTTGGAAACAGGGCTGAAACAGAGGGGATTATGGGTAATGCTGCAAGGATCTGTTTGGGGTTTGGAGCCAATCAGAGACATGTTTGTATATATCTGAGACCTATAATATATTGATGAAAAACAGTATAATAGGGGACCTTTAAAATATCCCAAGATGAGGAAGAATCTTCTCCTAACATTCAAGCGATCTGTGTTAATATTTCTTTCCAATAGAGCAGCCTCTATTTCACTTAAGCACTTTGTAATTTATCTTCAGCAGATACCCTTCCTCTATTTCCCTGAGGGAGGGGAATATTGAATCAACTGACCCACCATCTGCCTCATTACCTCGAAACATATCAACACACCCACTCAATTTAAAGTACCTAATATAACCAGAGAAACCAGTACTGTTCAACCCCCACTTCTGCTGACCCCACGTTGCTCGGTAAATTGTATTTCTTACATAATGGAGCACCAAATAACCTCAATTACAACACATCTGCTGCTCTTTGAACACAACGCACGGCTTCTTAGATTTAACATCCAAGCTCCAAGGAGTTTCACAAACACATTTCAGATTTAAACTGCAGCCATTTACAAGCATTCTTCTGGAGGCAAAGACTAAATAAATATACTAGAAGTCTGCACGGAGAACACCGACCTCAGCCAAGGACAATCTGCTCTCAGATGTAATGGATTCTTCTTCGGTTCACGCTACACCCTTCACTTGAGTTTTATGGAAATCAAGCCGGTAGTTGCTCGGTAATCCTGCTGACGACCAAACAAACAAACCCAAAACATAAGGAGGTAATAAAAGGGCCATCAAGTTCATGTCAAAATATGCATAATCGTTGTAGCATGCTTTCACAATAATGTTTCCAGTACATCTGAGGAATGCTTTACTTCTAACGCCACAACACCTTCCTAATGCAATAATTGCGACCACATTACAATAACGTTTGAACTAAATAGATGGCATTCATCTCCCCTGTGGCTAAATGGGAGAAAATCCCTGATGTCAGCTTTAGAAACCTCGTGAAACCAGAAGAGTGGAAGCCGTTAGATCAGCATCTGGTTATAGAAGTAAATATTCAACAGTTCTGTTAGTTTGGGGTATATAGCTTTTGTTTGAAAAAGCATATCTCAGTAATGCATTTCAAACCCTTTAATCCAAGACTTTTGAAAATACTGCAAAGCCGGTTTTAGTTTGAACACTTGCTTTCACTTGGTTCATTTATTGAAGGCCTTGTCCACGGTGCATTGGTTTAACAGGAAGGGTTAAATCCTCTGTTGTGTTGTGGAACAGTGGATGGAGATCGTGGAGGAAATTCATATAATGGAAAACATGACATATCGACTGAGACTACAAGAAACTAAATATGAAGAGAAATGGGAGAAATGGTCAATGTTTAAGATTCAAACCAGCGGCAAGGAATACTGACTGATGAGGAACTGTTCTGACAAATGGTCAAATGAGAATGTGACTCCCGACTGCATTTTATATTTTATTTTTATATTATCTCTGTATTTCTATCAATAGCTGTATTGCATTGTTTATTTTGTTTGGGTTGCTATGTACGTACACAGCTGTTGTTGTAATGTTTTTATATAATAAAAACTAAAGTGAGAAAAAAAAAAGAAAAGATACTCAGCCTTTTCGAAGATGGAAACAATATTGTTGTTGCTACTGTAATACATTTTCTTTCACTTGAACTTTGAACTATTTGACTAATTGTTTCCACGCTTATAGTCTGTGTGACTGATACATGCCAAATTAAAATAAACACATTGACAGGGTGTAAAATAAAAAAACGTTCTGAAAACCAATTATAATTAAAAGAGACATTATTAAAGCAGACATATATCAGACGGTATCTGCAACGTTGGCACCAGGCTTTGTGTTGTGGGAGTAGTAATAATAAAGCGCTCTCTCTGTTAACAGCCTAAAACTCCCTCTCTACACGTCAACACTAAATTCAGAAGAATCTGGAGCATGGTCGGATTATACAAAAGCTCAATTTTCAGGAACCTAAAATGCTGTTTGGGGGAGGATGAAGGGTCAAAACACATACAAAACTATACCTGTGTAACACCCCGTCCACACAGCAGCGTTAAAAAAATCTTCGAACACTTCTGAAAGAATTCTCCCCATTGACTTTGAATGGGGTGACGTCACTTTGCCTCGCTTACCGCCGAACTGCATTGTGGGGAAGCAAAGCGAAGATTTTCAGGATTTCCAGGATTTTCGGGATTCAAAAGTTGAGCAATGTTCAACTTTTGAAGCTGAGGTGGAAGCGTCAGCCAATCAAATCCCGTTTAAGCAAATCTGACAGTTCAAGCGCTAGCCAATCAAACCGCGTGCAAGCTGGGAGTGACATATCGCAGTTCATTTTCTATATTCCTAAAAACGGAGGAGAAATGAGTTATTGTGGTAGCAAATCACCCGGTTCTTTATGACCAGTCCCTATTAACTTACCGGGATACAAACCGGAGGAACCAGGCATGGAGGGAGGTGGCAGAGACAGTGGGTGAAACTGGTAGGTTTTCGCCTGTTTGGGGATTTTATATCCAGTTTACTTCATTTTAACATTGCTATTGCTTTGTATGTCGGGGGCAGGAGATTCATGTGATTGGTTGTTGGTCGCGTTGCTCGCAAAAAAATCCCCAAGCTTCAGACACGCCCACCTCCAAGATTTTCAAGATTTTTTAACGCTGCTGTGTGGATGGGGCGTAAGTGTGGACAAGGTCTTAATCTGGTCAAGCGGAAACGTAGAATATTGATGAATCAATGTTTGCCTTTAAACCGCCTCTTCAAACAACCTCGACAAACAACCTCGACAAACAGTAATTAACTTGACATGGATTGCTAATTGACAGCATTACTGATTTTGCGGTCTATGCCAAGAGTTGTTATCCTTTGTTACGCCCAGACGTTTTTGCTTTGCATCGACTCCAAATCTATGTTTTACGCCGCCTTGGCCGCCTCATATATGTTTAGCGTTGAATAAATATTGAGCCTCATTGACGGTCCAAGCTAAGACGTATCCGGTCTCACTTTTTTGCCATTGCTGTTTGTCCCTTACAGTATTTTGTGCAATAATGAAACCAACCTGCTGCTTCCTGTTACCATTTACACTTGCTTGCATGCCATGAGTACGTGACAAGTTGCTTAAAACACTTGTGTGGACGTAACCTAAGTCTATATAAGGATCATTTACATTGAACCCTTATGCATGGTCATCTGTAAACTAAAATAGTACATCATTTCTCAAAGTGGTCTTTCCTGCTGTAGTGCAGAATATTTTCTCATTACATTGAATGCTTTTGCCCACTTTATCATGCCGTGTCACTGAGCAGCTGAACAAGGTTTTTTACTTTGCCGCTTGTGTCACATTTAGCTAAAGGAAGGGCTGACGGCAAGGACTCCATGATGACTGAAGTCTGATGGTGGTGGTGGTGGGAGGGGGGGGGGGGGGGGGGGGGGCGGGGGGGGGGGGGGGGGGGGGGGGGGGGGGGGGGGGGGGGGTATCTTTCCCTGGGGAGACAGAAGACAGAGAGTTATTTCAATTAGTGAGATACTGGCTGCCAACCTGCTCTACAGAGAAAGCTAATGAAATGGAGGGGGGGGGGGGGGGGGGGGCAGACAAAGACTGGAAGCACTTTGCGGTTAAAGAGGAAGAAGGGGTGGTGGGGGATTGGCTGAAGAACATGTCAGATTTGTCATGTTTGTGGGGGGGGGGGGGGGGGGGATTCGTTACAGTGGTTTTGGGTTGTGGTGTTTGAGAAGGACAAAGAGTCTTTATATTGGCAGAACACGAGGAAACTGCTCGGTAACTAACATTATGAATGAACTGCTTCAATTATGACGTTTAACTAAAGAAGCACTGCAGGCGTTAACTGGTGTCACACATGCTACTCAACATCATACATCATTCAATATTAAAAGATTCAAAGGCTTTACACGACAAAAACTTGAAATCTTGCCAAGTACATTTTTACAATAGAATATGTCTTTACACTTGATATAAAACGTATAATAAATGCAGTGAGATATACGTTATTGTTGTATCTTGTTATATCAAAGACTCTTGGGTCATATCAAAGTTTTTTTTAAAAACATTTTTATTGGAAAATCCCCAACTAACATCAGAAAACAGAAAACGTTTGAGCATTTCTGGCTTATTTTGTAACGCAACATTTCCTAATCCTGGTAAAATAAAATAAAAGTTTTCCCAGCTAATTAAAGGTTTTTTGATTTATCTGAATATCTTATTTTAAGAAATCTTACCAAGCACATTTTCACTCATTTTCAATAAGCTAACGGTTGCAGAGAATGTTGTAACTAAATGCAGGAGTCTATATACATGTGTAACGGAGGTGATCTCTGGGGCCGTAGATCTCGGCCTCCGTTACGGATTATATAGCTTCATTATTGGCGAAGTATATTCATTTGTTCCACGCTAAAACGTTGCACAGGAAGCATGTGAATATATGTAATTTATGCATCTATTTGTCACGATCTGTCTATGTTTTAGTTTCTCTGTCTCTGTCTCTGTTTCAGTTTGAAAAGTGTTCCCCCTCCCGTCTTGTCTGTTGCTGGTGATTGTGTTCACCTGGTGCCCTGTGTTTTCTCCTCCCCCCTCACCTGTGTCTTGTTTGTTTGATTAGTCCTGTGTGTATTCAGGTTCTGTTTTCCTGTTAGTCTGGGTGTGTGTGAGATCCTGGTAGCTGGTGACTGTGTTCACGTGAGACAGTCATATTGAGGCTGTGTATCCTGTACCACAAGGATGAATACATGCCCACACCGGGTTGTATTTGAACTCTCTGCCTCCTTACTTGGTCGGGCCGCTCAATGGTCAGCCTCGCAACATGTAAATAGAATATGATAAACAAGAACAGAATGTAAAATTAAAACCTATATATACACAGAGAATAAAATCTGTTTATTGTACTAATAAATAAAGTGTGAGAGGAAGATGACATTAATGCTCCTTTCCTACTAGACTTACCCACAAACATTTATCTTTTTTCTTCCATTCAGCCTCCATCGGGACATATTACTCTGCAGGAGTATTTATTGTCTGCAGGTCCGATCCACAGTGATGGAAACCTGACACCCGGGTGGTCCGAGCCTCCAGGAACAGTGCTGGGCTTTGAAGCCAATTGGACAAATTGACCAAACCGTGTAATTACAACTTCAAGGTCCGTCACATGGTACCAAAAATGACTTTTTCCCATAGACTTACTTTTTTCCCCCGGTAAGTCAACTTCCCAGTAAGAACACAATACAATACAATACAATACCACATTTTAAACATATACTGCCAAAGCATTCCGCACAAGGCGTTATAACAGAACTAAAACAAAAAGAAACACTAAACATACTGTATATGCCAACAACGTGGAAATAAAAATATATATACATATTAGTACATACATAAAAAGTGTGTGTGTGTGTGTGTGTGTGTGTGTGTGTCTCCACTCACTGCTCCTGAGGTTGTGGCAGGTAAAAACGTTACACTTACAATGCTTTTTTTTTATAAATGGTTAGCTCCTAAAACTAAGGCAACCCAAATTCTCCCTGGGATAAATGAGGTATTCTGATTCTGTTGGATTAGCCGAGGATGATTGGCTGGAAGTCGGGGGTTACAGGAAACGCTAGTTATCCAAAGATCGGGATACTTTAGTCACTTGGAAGTCAAGTTTTCCCCACTCAAATAATTTCCTTTAAAGCTGTATCCAGCTCTCATTATACATCCATGGGGTGGAGCAGCGCTAACTTTTGCCCTTTTTCTGGAGCGATGTTATGAGCGTTACTAAGGAGGTACCAAACACTTTTTGTGTGACGTCACCAGTAGAAACAGAGAGGATACCTGTCTACTGGCAATGGAAAAGGAGTCTAACTTAGCACTTTTGTAGGAGCCAATTAGCACTCATGTTTATAAGTAGGAACGAATGAATGTTGATTCAGAATACGCCGGAAGGACAAACTGTTTTTGGCCACACACCCGAGCACATTAACAAAAACCACGTTAAGGTAAAGCTTGGCTGTCAAAGATATTGTGTCATTTTACGTCATGGTTAATGGAAATAAGATGAAGTATAATGGACACCGTAACTGGACAATAAATGGCCTGTGTGTTCAACTGGAAAATGTCTATCGGACTCTTTTTTCATTAAACTAAAGTGCGTCATTTACGTAAACAAAGCAGATCCTCAGTGACTCAAACCGTTGGCTTAGCCTCTACGGTTTAGGAAAAAAGGGTTCTGGAAATAGACTATTTGAGCATGACAGAAACCCGATCAGCTTGCTGTCTGAACCGTTAATCCCATCCCCCGAGTCCGAACCGTGTCACCAGAGTCAACGATAAAGGAGTCAAATGCACCTGTATCCCTCAAAATTTGTATTGGAACTTTGACATTGCTACCCACCAATGACACCAAGCCGTCTCTTATAAAAGGAGCATAGGATGCCAGAACCTCAGGTCCACATAAGTGGTCCGTAAGCACCTCGTCAACACAGCAGCTACTCACAGGAGCAGCGAACGCAACCGGTTTACCCACAAATCTTCCTCCCTTGGATTTTGCTCTAAGTACCGGACAGTCTGGTTTCCAATGGCCTTTCTCACGACAATAGTTACAAGTATCCTCAGATTTCTCCCAAGCCACTTTCTTTGGATCCATCCCCAATGACCCAACATCAACAGACCTTCCACTTCCCCCAAACACAGGTAGATCTCCAGCGTGCCCTCCGAACCTGCCCTTATGCAGTAACACAAAGAAGTTACCCTGTGTTCTGTTATATAGGTTGCAATGCTGTCAGGAAGGATGTTTTTGAACTGTTCCAAAATCATGAGTTCACCCAAATTGTCAAAGGAAGTGATGTCCAGAGCAGCTAACCAACGTTTAAAATGAACAGACAAATCCCTCGCCATTTCCACATAAGTCTGACCCTGTTTTTTCTCCAAGGACCTAAAACGCTGTCGATAAGCCTCTGGAACAAGTTTATAAGCTCTAAGCACCGCCAATTTTATTTTAACATAGCTAGAGCTATCCTCCGAACACAACGCGGAATATGCGGACTGTGCTCTTCCTGTGAGTACACACTGAAGCATCAGGGCACAGTCTGCATCCGGCCAATCCCTAGCTTTAGCCACCCGTTCAAAAAGCAAAAAAAAAGTGTCAGGATCACTTTCATTAAATTGCGGTAACAAGCGCACGTTGTTAGCATCGAACCGCTGAGGAGACCTGGGCACCCGTTCACCGTGCCGCTCACCCAACACCACACTACCTCTGCCCATGGAAAGACGCTGTCCTTCCATATCAAGTTTGGCTTTCTCAGTCTCCTGCCGCATCCTCTCCACTGCAATGTCCTTTTCAAACTCCATCTCATACCTAATTTTGTCATGACTCAGCTGCAACAACATCTCCTTCTGCTGCTCAAAGGACAGTGAACTAGCCTGCAACAGAGGTTTTAACACCCCCTCCTTAACTGCCGGAAGCACTCTCGTTTCACGTAATACCGACACAATAGAGGCTTTTATAGTGCTTTTTAGCCTCTTATCGCCAACAACTTCCACCGAGAAATGTTCCGCAATAACGAGCAGCTGCTCCATTGAGACATTTTCAAGGGCTTCCTGAGACGGAGCACTGATAAACGCGTCTACCTCCGCCATACTACAACGCAACACAGAGCTTACAGTGAGACAAACGAGAGCAAAGGAAAAAAAAAACTGATTGGAGTTTCCCCACTAACTACGACACCCGCTAACTAATCTCCTCCCTGGTCTTCATGTGGTTACTTGCGGCGGGTACTTATGCACTAAAGACCGCTGGCTGAGCAAAGCGACTAGCAAGCTAGCAAAAATACTGCGACCACGGCCATGCCCCCAAACCGAAGCTTCAGCCACTTTCACCACAACATTAACACCCCGCACAACGGTCCCAAGGGAACCGTCCAGTGGCGTAACTATCGACGGTGCAGCCGGTGCATTGCACCGGGGCCCAGAGCCAGCCAGGGGCCCATGCAAAAAAAAAAAATGTATAATATTAAAAAAAAAAAAAATATATAAATA
>CALSBZ010002400.1:70081-89341 GCA_943591055.1 Gobionotothen gibberifrons
CCAAAACACGTCAGGCATTGTTTCTGATAGCAACTTTCTGTGGGTCCACCATCCGAAATTACGTCAGATCGGCAGCAAATCTGTATCTGCTCGTTGTACCCCCGGTTTTAAAAGATTTGGGTATGGAGGACAAGAGAAAGGGTTTTATTTTCTGGCGCTGCGTGAGTTCCCCGACGCACCGGGGACACATCTTTATGTATAAAAGACATCAAAAAGTACATTTTGCATGATAGGTCCCCTTTAATATATATATTTTTAATTATCCTGAATATTTTTTTATATTTTTCCCGACTTTTTTTCATTCATTTTCTTGGGGATATCTTTTACATATTCTTTTAGATATTTTTTTAAAACGTTTTTTTTACCAGAAACTAGTTCCATATGAGCATGTTTGTCGGAAAATATAAAAAAAATATTCTGAAATGTTGTTAGGCTATTATTACGTTTTTTGACAGTTCCCAATTTTTTGGGATATTTTTAATGCATTATTTGTTATATATTGTCTTTCACATATTTTTTATAGTTATTTTCAGAGTCATAGCAGCTTCATTATATTTATTATCACGAGAATATATAAGTTGTTTGCGATACAAAACGACAACCACTTCCCAACCAGCCAAACAGAATCTAAAATAGATGTTTATAGGATGTTTTGGGCTTGTGCGGTCTTCCATGTTTTTCCTGTTTATTTTCAGTACCAGCAGGTTAAACATGGAGACAGTGAACGCACCGCGCAGTAATATTTCTCATCAGCTGAGTAAACACGTCTGTTGGCAGTGAACTCACCGAGGGTATAAAACATTTGGATCTGGTGGTTGGCTCTATTTATAAAGTGCTGCCCTTTGAAAGAGAGCTCTCTAAATATTTCTGCACTTTGTGTCGCAGACTTCCTCCCTAACCAATACAACCAGGATGTTTTGTATTTTAGCTGCAAACCCTCAACGCCCATTGTAAAGTCTTTCAGCTCCTGCGTGAGTTTTCATTCTCTCACTTCTAGTTTGTTATTCTCTTGATGAAAGGGTTACATCCGCAGTTTCACCCACATTTCTTTCCGCTTTTTAGTTAAAAACACATTTTAAATTACATTTTAAATGATTTTTCTTTGGACATGTAAGGCTGTGTGTGCGTGCATGTGTATGTCTTGTCATAAGTAAGGTACATCTTTGTTAGTTTGCGGAGTCACAGCTAAAGAGTCCTACTTTGTTTAAAATGTTTTTTTACACATTTTTTATATATTTTGGGGATATTTCCCACATTTTGTTCCAGCAGTGTTTCAGCAACAACATTTTTCTTTTTTTAATACAATCTTTATTATTTTTTTGACATTTATCTGAATTTGTTCACACATTTTTAACCTTCAGTTTTAGTTTTTCTCTGTGTGAGAGAGTGAGCACATGGAGACTGCTGGCTGTGTGCATCGGGAATCAAAGGCGGCCATTGTTGTAATGAGGAGCAGATGTTCGGAAGGAATTCTCCTGACTGCAGCACTTTTTATTTGTTCATGCGTAAGCTCTCTGTTTCCTCCCTCTGACACACACTCTGTACCTGAAGCTCCTCTCACTCCGCAGAGCTGGAGGACGTTTTTCCACCTCGTGCCGCTGTGTGTGTGACAGAGGCTTCTCTCTGGGATTCACTCTCTGACGTCTGCCACGTTGACAGGATTCTGAAAAGGCAGGAGGAAGCTCTTTGTGCTGCTGTACATCGAGGCCAACATTAAGAATATTGGCCTCAGTTGCAGAATAAAAGTTACATTTTCTTACATACATAAAGTTTGTCAATATTATTTAATATTTCTGTAACATTTAGTTATTTGCAGTGAGAATGTAGGCATTCCTTTCAAAAATAAAGGCATTGCGAAAGAAATAGTACATTGAGACACATTTCTTTAAAGACTTTTTTTTTTTGAAATAGTATTTATAATATAAAATAAACAATGTGAACAATAATTGAAATATATATTAAAAAGTATATATAAGAAATTGATTAAATTGCTGTGAAAAAATGTGTAGACTATATTTGAAAGCAGAAGAGCTGTGCAGTTTTGCAGAAATGTGAACATATTGTCTTAAAATAAATACATTTGAATATTTGGTTTATTTCCAAGTCAGTTTTTTCACATATAACAAATACAAATTATAAAATATATTTTTTAAATGTATTACCAATGTTACTTGCAAATTGAAATAATAATAAATATATATTTATATATTAGATAATTCGTGTTATTTGTCTCTATTTAACAATGTAAATTCCCCCTATGTGGGGCGAATAAAGGTATTGTAATAGTATAAAGTCTAAAAGAAGAGCAAAAATAACAGGAAAGAAATATAAAAAATGTTTTTAAATAAATAAATAAAATACAAATATTCACAAACTCTGGGGCAGAGCCGGGAAGCCCCTAAGGAAGTGCCACAAACTGCAGTTCATCTATTGGCCGATAGGGGATGGCTGCAGAAAGGAGCAATTTCCATACACCCCCATGTTAAAATGCCCAACTTTACAGCAGAAATAAACACGTTTCTACCCCTGGATGCAATAAAAAATATTATGGATATAGTTAGATTCCAACTTCATGACTATGGATTGGGGAGTGAATTTCTTTATAACGCACCCCTTTTAGTTATATTAGGTCTTAAAGTGTTTGCATAAATTAGGGCGTGGTCACTTTGATGGACAGGTCTCTGCGGTGACTGCTGCTTTCTGTCCCTCTGCTAGCTCTGTTAGCTCCAGGATGCTACAGGGGCGAGGCTGATCCGGGGAACACAACTTGAACTCGGACGTGTTTGTTGTGTTGGTGCCCGGTGGAGTATTCTTCATTTAAATATCGGACTTATCTTATGCCGCCTCGGCTCCGCCTCTTTGCCCTTATTTGGATCAGGCTGGAGCAGGCGGGAGGCGGCCACACAGCAGCGTTAAAAAAATCTTCCAACGCTTCTGCCCATTCACTTTGAATGGGGTGACACTTTTCGCCGAACTGCATTGTGGGAAGCTAAGCGGAGATTTCCAGGCATCTCAGGATTCAAAAGTTGAGCAATGTTCAACTTTTGAATCTTCTGAAGCTTTCGGTGGAAGCGTCAGCCAATCAAATCATATGCCAGTACAAGCTCTAGCCAATCAAACCGCTGCTTGTGTGTCAGGGGCGGGAGATTCATGTGATTGGTTGTTGGTCGAGCTTCAGACACGCCCGCCGGCAAACTTTTTCCAAAGCCGCTGTGTGGACGGGCCGTTAGACTTCACTGTCGAGACGGCAGCGGCCGACTACGCCTACTAAGGGCTTCTCAGCAACTCTGCAGAAACCTATGGGTGACGCAGTGTTTCCCACAGAATTTGGCCCCATAACCTATTCGGGTGGCCCACGCATCCACCCCCCCCTCAAATAAGAAAATACATACGAGTTCATGGCTACTACAACGTTCTTGTTGCTCTGTGTTGCGTTGTTAATGAGTGAGTGATAATATTGAAAAATATTTGTCTGAAATGTTTTTATGAAAATATACGTAGAAAAAAAGAAATAGGACTTAGAATTATGTTTATTGCCAATTAAGTTTTTACAAAAGAGGAATTTGTTTAAATGTTTTTATACATAATTACAGTTAGATGCTCCTCGCTGTAGACGGACTCAGCAGTGACTTCATTACTCTGAGATCACTCTGGACGTCTCTGTGGTGACGCCTCGTGTCTGCAGACGTGACACAATGAGCTTCAGTAATAATACACTCCGTTATGTCTGAGTTTCTGAGCGACACACACACAGGCATCAGCTTTCTCCTTTAGCATGCAGTAATGTGATGAACGATAGTAAGTAGGATGTCAGGAATCATTATTCTGTCTGGAAATGTAATATGATAGGAGTTTAACAGAGACACTTCAAGCTCCATTAACTTTCCTTCAGAGACGAACCGGCATGAGGGCATGTTTCCGCTTTTACACTGAGTTTCAAACACTGGCAAACACCAAGTTCTTTAAATGCTTTGTTGTGTTTTTGAGACAATGTCCATACTAAGCTGTCTAAATCAGCTCTGATAATGTGCAAATCTGCTTTGAAACTGAAAAATACTATATCCCTTCATGATCAATCAAACAGCGGATTTGTGAAGCAACCTCCTATTTTGTTTGTTAAGTTGAAGCTATTTAAACCTCTTTTCCTTCCTTTTGTGACATCTTTTACGGGCTGATTTCACATCACTGACAATTTTCCAATTTATTTTCCCAACTTGCGAACATTTTGCAAATATCTTTCTTAACCCTTTTTTCTTTTTTTTGTTGCACGTTAATTCAGAAAATGTTCACATATTGTTCTGTAATTTTATAATTGTTTTATTTAAAAGCAATTTTTTTTTCTGAAATGTTTTGCATAATTGTTATATTTGTTAAACACTTCATAAATAAATTATTCTTATTTTATTTTCACTTTTTTTGTAAATCATTCTATATCTTTTTCTGCTATTTTTCATTTTTTGGGAAATATCATCATCACATATATTCGGAAATGTTCTACATTTCTGATGATAGTTATTAGTGTGTGCAGTGCAGTGGTGTTTAGTGCAGTCACCATTCACTCAAACAAACAAACACACGCACACACGCACACACACACACACACACACACACACACACACACACACACTGAGCTGTGAGAAATTATGCTGGACATCTACAGTGTATTTATTATGGCTGCCGACCCACAATGCTCTCTGTCTGCTGCTACACTGTTATACGTCCACTGTAGAGTATTGAAGGATATTTACACCCAGCATCAAACCTGCAGTTAAAGCTGCTGTTTATCAAATTCTACTAACAATTTTCTGGATTAAAGACACTTTTATCTCTATTGTCCCAGGTGATAAAGGCAACACAAACACTGTAGGACTTACACTTTGAATATTTAGAGCAGTAATACGTTTTCAACTATTTTTAGCAATAATAAATCAGAAAAAATGTAAATGCTCTGACTCCAGCATCTTAAATATGTATATACTTTAACTTTTTGAGACGTGTTTATGACAGTAAAGCTAACATCTTTTTAGGTCTAGAAAATACAAGATTTTTATAAATACAAATACAACCTGTTAAACCCGCGGGGGCTGCCGGGTTTAACGAAACTGAAACTGTTTTCACGAAACTGTGTCTCAGGGCTTCTTAACATTTAACAACCTATTAATGTGCCATACCCACTTAACGGGAAGAAACTCAGCTAACTGACAATATAAATATTTTTTACCGAAACATAACACAAGTCTAACGCCGAGCCTCTGAATTAGCCCTGAGCGATAAAATGCTAACGCACTTAGCACAGAACTCACTGTAGAAATACTTTATTACTTATCGGATCTGGGTTACAAGATATCAGATTAAAGCATAAGTATAAGTATCATCACTGTGCGACCAAAACTCAGGGCAGCGAAGGCAAACCCAGACAACACACGACGTAGCTTTATGGCATATATGTCTTACCTTTGCTGTTTTTCTGATCAAAAGTTGTGTTCAAATGGCATTTAAATGATTACTGATAATCCATCATCATATTTATGGCTGTAACCTAGTTTTCAGTTTTCAGAGCGTAACATAGCTTTCGGTTTGGGCAAGCTGCATGCGCATCACTCTCATTCCTCAATCGTAACGTGTAGGTGGATTTAGGAACTTCCCTCTCGATTCTATTGGCTCTAACGGTTCAAAAGAGGTGTCAATCATCACAATCAACCAATGGGTTCCAGAGATGTGGCAAATCCACCCAAATAACCCCAGAAGTTTTTTTTGTGTTGCTAAACCTCTCTAAAAGGCTCACTTGTTTTGCATCAATCTTGATACAGGGTACTTATTATATGTTATAGTTTGGATTCATAAAGCTTTTAGTCTACTATCCCATCATTCAAGGGTGGGGATGGGTACCGAGCCCCGGTATTAAACGGGCCCCGGGGCTGAATTACTAAAGACCGTGGTACCGTTAAGCTCCGACGTTATCGGTCTTTTAATCGGTACTGGAGACATCTAAAAAATATGTCATATGTATTATTGCTACACAAACATTATATTGCAGTTTTTGTGTCGCCAACGCCGTTTCTAATGTGCAAAAAGACTGCAAAATGCGACTGCAAAATGCGACTGCAAAATGCGACTGCAAAATGCGCAAAATGCGTAATTATTTTTAGTATTTTCGATCTCTCTCCCCCGCCTGCTTGCGAGGGGGCATGGCAGTTTACACTCATGCGGCTGCTACATGCAGCAACACACACACACGGAGGAGATGGCGGAGAGAACACGCTCCGAGGTGTGGTTAAACTTTACCCGTCTCGATGCTCGTTGCCTAAAGTGCAATAAGAGTTTAGCATGTAAGGGCGGTATCACGAACAATTTGTCTAAACATTTAGCAAAAGTGCACCACGTTCAGACGGAGAAATGCACCGGGTTCGACTGTCTTTCTAGTAGCTCTAGTAGTATGTATGCTAGCAGCAACACACGGAGTTAACTACATTATACAAACATGGGTTAATGATTAGAGGTAATTGAGTTATTTATTTTGTTAAAGTTTCAGCTATTCTGTCATCAGATTATTTAATACGATTTGTTAAAACATTGTTGTTTCTTTTGATGTAAAATATTATGTATTTAAATAAATAAAGCAATGTTAGTTTTGTTCACAATTTGTTTAGTTAGTTTACCTTTTTTTTTCTCCAAAAGAACCGATAAGAGTACCGTTAAAAGACCGGACCGATAAGCGGTATCGATAAAAGTAGTAGTACCGTTAAAACCTTAACGATACCCATCCCTATTCAAGGATGGTTTTCACTATAAGTAATGTTTTTTTTTTGGACGGACGGACACTAATTAACATTTTTTTACTATGTTCAATCTGAATTTACTTTAAATAAAAAAATTCTATATTGATTCTGACTTTTCTACATCCAACTCACAGGTTTATCATTACTTTGAGAAAAAAGATTATTAATGTACCCCTTTTAGAAGATATAGTCATTTGTTCTGGGCATGTCCTTTTCGAGCCTGAGACCTGAAAAACAGGCTCCGGGCTAAACAGGTTAAGACCTTGCGAAACACCACCACATATTTCTTACAATGTACACTGGTGAAAACAAAAGTCTGGAGCCTTAAATACCAGAATGTAATTTGGCTTTTCCATGCATTCTTAATTACATTTTGACAGATAGTATTTTTGTATGCAATTAAGCAATAACATATGGATTTTTCTATTTAAAAAACAAATGAGCAAATCAGTTGCTCATTCATGATTTTCCCTCCTTTTTATAATGTTGTATATGATTAATCTATGAGATAATGGGTAAAATTAACAGAATAATAACAATAATATCCTAGTTTGTAATTCCTTTTATCTGGATGTGTGTAACTGTGGTTTCATGCGCATTGCTTGAGTGTTTTGAGCCCTGTTAAACGAGGCTTTGTTACCTGATCTAAAATGTGTCATTGACTCTGTTTGAATGCTAATAGTTTCTCTTTGTGTAACGTGATCTGTATTTAATGACAACAAGGCTTTAAGCAGAGGGTCTGTCAACAGGAAACGATCCTGACTGATGGGTCTGTGAAATCCTTTTGTTTCACCTGAGACCTTTCACACCGCCTCAGGCTCTCACTGTGTGCGTGTGTGCGTGGGTTTGTGGTATATGTGGTAGATAAGAAGGTAACACCACATAGCTTTCATATAGCAGAGACAGAGGTGAGGATATTTCACACCTCTGTCTTGGGCTCAGGTTTAGAAAAGTTTTACATTTTCTCACAAACATTCCTGTAACATTTTATTTTCCTGCAGTAGAAAACGTAGGCTTTCTTTTCAAAATAAAAGCATTGCAAAAGAGAGAATAAAATGAGAAATCTCTGAATAGGAATCCAGTATATTACTAGTAGTTTTTTAAATACACAAGGAATTTCCTTTGGTTTCGGTTCAAACACAAACATAGCATGATAGGTTAAAATACATAAAGGAATATTGAGGAAAACAATTCAAGAAAGATGATAAAATAAGAAAAATGTGAGCAAGATATATTAAATGCACATTCAAAAACTTAAAATAAAAGTATTAAATCACTGTGAATAATACTTACAGTATATCTGAATTAAAGGCAGGAGAGCTCTGCAGTTTTAAAGTATTGTGCAGAGATGTGTGAAAAAGTATTTAAAAAAAATGCAATACAATTTACTGTGAAAAGTATGCACGGTATATCTGAATAAACGGTGGTGCAGCTGTGCAGTGTTATAGGTGGTTAAATGATATCAGATGAGTTCAGGGACATTTGACATACTTGCATTTCCCAAACACAGAGCTGCCGTCAGTTTCCAGCAGACAGGGAAATAATTCAAGTCAAACGGACAGAAATCTGTCAACAGAACTGAAAGAGTTGACAAAAACGACGCCAGGAAACAAAATGTGGAGCTGTCTAGGTTAAGGCCCCGTCCACACGGAGACGAAACGGGTTGTATCCGCTACAGTTCTCTATCGTATAGACCAGGGGTGCCAAACTAAAATACACAGTGGGCCAAAATAAGCGAGCCCCCCCCCCCCCCCGTTGATAATTCACGATCGTCGGCACGCTGATAACTTTTTTTAATGGCACTTCATATCAAAAAGGTTGCCGACCCCTGCCCTATACGATCATTTCCTGAAAACGATGACGCCATAGCCCCGCCTCTCCCCACCTCTGCTGCTCACCCCCGCGTCACCCGCATCATTGCTGATGTGTTTCGCCAACAACAACAATGGCGGATCACAGGGTTGCTTTCTACCTTGTTTGTTTGTTTGTGCCTTATGCCCATGTGTCTTATACTCGCTGCTTTTGGTGTATTTTGTGGGTCGAGCGGTCTCGTGTGGACGGATACTTTTTTGATATCGACCTCGGTTCGCTTTCGTTTTCGTCTCCGTGTGGCCTAAAAGCCAACAAAATGACATCCAGTTGACTCAAAACCATGTAAATAAAATATATGTAACAGCTGTTATAATCAAGTATGGGGATGAATTACCTAATTTGCAGCATTGTTGTTAAAGGTGGGGTACTTTGTACACACTACAGGTGAATAGGGTAAAAATATTTAACTAACAGATATCACCATAAAACTTCCCACTTCATTACTGACATTAACACAATTATATTTTGTATTACACGTTTTCTGACAGATATGCAAATGAGGGGTTATGTAATGCTAACTGTTGGAAATAGTCTTAAAATATAAATTAAATGAGATTCAGAATTGAGTTTATTGCCAAGTTGGTTTTCACATATAACAAATACAAAAATAAAAATCAAGTAGAAAAACAAAAACAATATTTAAATAAATAAACAAATAATAAGTATTTTTTTTTACATGCAATTAATTTCGTTTTTATGGGGGCGTACAGAAACAGTGAGAGAAGATAAAATCAAATACAAATTATATGAAAAATATTGACAAAAAAACTGAAATATTATGTAAAATGTTTTGAAGAAAATGTAAAAAAAAAACACAGAAATGTAAAAAAATAAAAACATTGAAATCGGAAAAATTGAGAAACAGACACAAACAGACAGTTAGTTAAATAAACTCTTATTTCCTGTATAGTCTAAGAGAAGACATGACACAGAGGTAGAAAGCGATATAAATCAGTGTTTCCTTCATTACGGTTCCTCTGCAGATGTTCATGTTCCTCGGGACATTCCCCTCACATGATGTCACAGATCCAGGAGCGCTGCCCTCCGTCTCCCTCTCTCATTTCTCCTTCAGTGGAAACATGTTCTTTAGACCCGTCCTCCACTACAGACACTCTTGGTCTGCTAACAAATCTTGGGAGGATTTCCATTTTAAATCTGTGTTTACCAGATGTGAGATCAGCAGTTTTCCTGAATACTTCGTTTTTTTTTAGCTTCAAAGCAAAATGCTGCAATTCATGTGTTTAAGTGTGAGTTTTCAGATTCAGTTCTTCTATGTTATTATTGTTTGTTCAGTGTTAATTTTGGCAGCTGTTTTTGATTTAGTTTTAGTCACATTTTAGTCATTCCTATCCTTCGTAGTTTTAGTCTAATTTTAGTCGACGAAAACTCAAAACGTTTTAGTCAACTTTTAGTCGATGAAAAATTACATTTTAGTCAACTTTTAGTAAAAATGTGTCTCTATACTCTCTGAACGCTCCGTCCCCGGCAGATCTCTGTGTCCGCTGCAGCGTGTCTGTTAGGCCCCGCCCCCCGCACACAGAGAGAGAGTTAGGCCCCGCCCCCCGCACACAGAGAGACACAGGGAGATCGCTCTTCTGGAGTGAAGAGAGCGGAAATAATGATATTGCAAGTTAGAAACGTAAGATGCATTTTGACAGACAAGACGGACACTTGGGGGGGAATATGCTGCATTTTGAATGTCCGATAGTCCACCATTAACACCTTAGTCCCGTCTCGTCAACGAAAACTAAATATACATTTCGTCATAGTTTTCGTTATCAAGAATCTATTTTTAGCTCGTCATCGTCTCGTCTTAGTCATGTAAAAAAGGTCGTTGACGAACATTTTTCGTCATAGTTTTCGTTGATGAAATGAACACTGTGTTTGTTTAATGATGTATAGTTATTAAAAAAGGTTTAGCTTGTGTCACACTTGTTTGAGATCCAAAGCGGTTAAAAAATAATCGAATCCGTAATTCTAAAAACAAATACCTAACGATCGAATAACCGAATAGTCATATATTGGGGTCCAACTAATACAGCATTAAATGGGCATTCAGAAATGACTACAGCACTAGCAATTATACCATTTTAATGACTAATGCATTGTTTGATTTAGCAGACAGATCTAAAAAAGTTAGAAGTTTTTCCCCAATAAATAAAAATAAAAATACCAGCTCACTAAATCACAACCGCTCAAACCAACTACAAACTGCTACCGCGGATTGGGCAGAGAAGGAGTCCGACAAAGTTGCTCCCCCATGTGACGTAATATGACAAGTTTGACGTTAAAAAAAAGCAGTTTTTATTAGCAGAGCTCAAAACGTCTCCTTTCCCTCTGAATTCCTGCCCTTATGTCTTAAAACATATCAGATCCTGCATTCACTTTTTTAATTGTAATTTTCAGGCAAGGTTAAGCATAAATCTAGTAAAAAAACAACCCTGCAAGTTGCTCTTTAAATCTTTACTGAGAAGTCCTCAATTAATTAATACAGCATAACAAAGCTTAACATAATGTTTTTCTAATTTCCATGTAAACACGCAGATTTTTTCTCATTCATCTGATTGCAGAACATCTTCAGTGCCGGTGTTTTGTGTATTTTTAGATTTGCTTTTTGTTTTAATTGCTTTAATTGACGTTTCTCCCCATAGAATCATGCAACGGTTTTCCTCCAAACCTTGTGAAAATAAGGCATTTAGCATTTAAAAACACTTACAAAAGGTCTGTTTTCAAGGTCTTTAGTTGCTTATGTTATTTAAATGTTTTTTTGTGACCTCTCCGTCCTCAGGGATTCCCTGCAAATCGGGTTCCTATGCTCCTCCCTGAAGCTGCCGAGTGTGCTGGGCTGCAGAAGTGGATCCTCTGATACCTGGTTCTGGTTCTGCTGGTTCTACTGCTGGTGGAGGCGGGGGTCAGAGGGCCCAGTGGGGGGGGCCGGTCCTGATCGAGCCTCTTGAAGATGAACAGACTGAGCTTCCACAACAACAGAACCATGCAAGACCGCCGCTGCGTCTGTGTCTTTCTGCCCAACGACGACACGCTCAACGTCATCGTCAACGTGAGGATGAAACATTTCGTATTCTATCCAAAGAAATGCTTGTAGAAACTTGTAAAATCACTTTCCTTGTGAGGATGCAACTACTTTATATATTGTACGAAAGGAAATGTTATGTACTGTTCATTTACGATGATATATGACAGAAGAGCAGGACATCTTTTGAATATTTTTTATGCTTGAAACTTTTTTTAAATAGTTAATTGACTTATCCATGAATCATCTAATCCTTTCAGTTCAAATGTTCAATATTAAAAGCTTCACTAATGTAGATATTGCTTTAGTTATGGAGTATCTTTGCTTATATGTACAAGTGTATATTTATGTAATGAATATACATGTAACCCTCCTCCTCAGGTGAAGACTGTGTGTCAGGAGCTGCTGGTGCAGGTGTGTGATCTGCTGAGGCTGAAGGACTGCCACCTGTTCGGACTCAGCGTCATTCAGAGTAAGACTCAAATACATTTCGTTCCTGCAGATGTTTAATAAGGTTTATCTACACTCATAACTTTATTAAACATCGGCTAAACAATTATAGTTTTCTGACATTTCACATCCTGATAATTCTACGTTATGAGGAACAAATCTGTGTGGAAATCTAGCTAATGTTAGCTATTAGCTGAAGGGAAGTTCCATAGAGTTGCACTATGATGCATTCATGCTCTATTCAGTAAAAACAGATGAAATGCCCCTGAATGCACCACAGGATTCTCCCCTGAACGCAGCATTAGCACAGGATTCTCCCCTGAACGCAGCATTAGCACAGGATTCTCCCCTGAACGCAGCATTAGCACAGGATTCTCCCCTGAACGCAGCATTAGCACAGGTTTCTCCCCTGAACGCAGCATGTAGCACCTACCTGTGATGGCGCCTCTCAGGAAGCCTCCACTGACTGCTCTCTTTGTGCAGAGAAGCTGGAGTTGTTTATGGTGACTGGGGGGAGGTGAGGGTCATGGGGACAGGAAGCTGAAGGGGGGGGGGGGGGGGCGTTCAGACAGCTGACGGTCAGGTCAGGAGACATTCCTCAAGTGTCTGACTGAGCAGCGTGAAATCCTGCAGGCAAACACTACACACCCACTATGTCTCACCCTCTGTATGTCTCACCCACTGTATGTCTCACCCACTGTGTGTCTCACCCAATGTCCCCAGACCTCAGTATCCTCAGGTTCAGATGCGTCGTGGGGTTTACAGGATTTATTTTAAAAACAATATTTATAACATAGATGAATGCGTAAGCACATAGAGAGGCTGCAGGTTTTAAACGATGTGCATTCACGGGGTTTCTCTGTACACACACACACACACATAGACACACATAGACACACACACACACACACACACACACACACACACACACACACACACACACACACACACACACACACACACACACACACAGTCTGAGTATCAATGTTTAACCCTCCTCTCCTCCACAGATAATGAACACATCTACATGGAGCTGGATCAGAAGCTCTCTAAGTATTGTCCTAAAGAGTGGAAGAGGGAGGCCAGCAAGGTGAGGAAGCAGGAAGCTGATAAAAGATCAGGGTTCCCACTGATCCTTCAAAAGTGTTTTAATAAATGGAGTTCATCAAATCAATCTGTCATAAACCTTGAACATGCTTGTGCAAAAGAAGTTAGGTTTTGTTGAATAATCGGTTCTTTGTAGGAGGAAATGTAAATGCTCCTTTTAAGCGTTCTAGTAAAACAGTTTGTAAATCACCTCTGTGCACGGACAGTTTCCTAACTTCTGATATATATATTAAAGGGGACCTATCATGCAAAATGCACTTTCTGATGTCGGGGAACTCACGCAGCGTCAGAAAATAAAACCCTCTCTCTTAAATCTTTTAAAAACGGGGATACAACGAGCGGATACAGATTTACTGCCGATATTACGTAATTTCGGATGGCGGACCCACAGAAAGTTGCTATCAGAAACAATGCCTGACGTGTTTTGGACGTAATCTCGTCTTTGTTTACATTAGCAAGCCTCGCTAACACTCAGAGCTAACCTGTACTGGAGAGCACATGTGTTTTTAAAAAGCAGGAAATAAAAAGGAAACTCACCTTGTGATAAACACGCAAGAGAAAAAGCATTTGAGCTCCATACTGTTTCAGAAATAATCCTTGATGTGGTTTAGAACAGGATGGCGTTTTATCACAGCAGAATTTAACTTTATCTCCGGTAGAATTCTGATCAGGCATTAGCTCCGCCTCCTTTTTTTTTTTTCAAGCTAAGGACCCAAAATCTGCGTTTCTCTAACAGCTGAAATAGAGGGGTATGAGCAGTATGAGGCATGGCTACAACGGGTGATCTGTTTGGTATTTTAAACTTCACAGACATGTTTTGTATAGGTATGGCCCTACAATATATGTTCCCAATATAGCATGATAGGTCCACTTTAAATTCTACCGGTTTGGAGAAATAAATAATAAATATTTAACTTGTTTGTTTTCCAGGGAATCGACCAGTTTGGGCCTCCGATGATAATCCACTTCAGAGCTCAGTATTACGTGGAGAATGGGAGACTGATCAGGTACAGACTCACATCCTACTGACCACAGCTGGTAGAAGACAAACTGAAGCTCTCATAGGCTGAAAATAAACCCCTTATCTCTGTCGGATTTAAAGTGTTTTCTCCCCTGTTTTCTGGCTTTCTCAGAACTTTGACTTTTTCTCAGAAATTTCGCTTCAAGAATTTTAACTTTTTTCTCAGAATTTTTTCTTTTTTGTCCGATTTGTGCTTTCTTTCGCAGAAACAATTTTTTCTTTTGAAATTTTATTTTTTTCTCAGAATTTGTATTTCTTTTTCTCAGAATATTTTCTTTTGTATTTTTACTCAGAATTTGTACTTTTTTCTCAGAAACATTTTTTTCTTTTGAATTTTTCTCAGAATATTTTATTTTGAATTTTTCTCAGAATTTCACTTTTTTCAAAATGTAAAAAATAAGTATTTCTTCCTATTTTTTTCTTTTTTTTATGGAATTTAAACAATTTAGCTCAGACTTAACTCCATTAATGGATTACTTCTTTGATATTTCTTTCTCAGGTTAATCCTCTCAGAGATTCCACTCTATCGTCTTTCAGTTATTAACCTGTGATGCGTTCACTCCCCCCCTCAGTGACCGCTCTGCCCGGTATTATTACTACTGGCACCTGAGGAAGCAGGTGCTGCAGTCGGAGTGTCTGCAGAGGGAGGAGGCGTACTTCCTGCTCGCTGCCTTCGCCCTGCAGGCCGACCTCGGGAACTTCAAAAGGAACAAACACTTCGGGAAGTACTTTGAACCGGAGGCCTACTTCCCCCCCTGGGTGAGTAAAACTGAGGAGGAACGTGTGTTTTTAATTGAACACAGAAGAAGGGAGGATTTAACATGCCTTTCCCTACCTTACCACATCTGGATTTAATGCACATCTGCGTTTGATTTCACCTGCAAAACTTCACATATTTTCTGTCTGGATTTGTATTTACTAAATGATTTACTTCCATCTCTGCTGTACATCCGGGTCTCTGCATGCTAGGGATGCCAGAAACTGACCATGATCAAATTCGAAAATCGGACAGCCCTGGCGAATATGAATCGATTATTCGCCTGCGCTGCTGGCTTCCTCCAAGTTTACAGTAAAACAAACTGGTGGTGTGACCATTTACAATTATTAATACTATTACTATTATTAGCATTAGTCTATATTTTGGTTGAAACTAAAAAAATATATAAATAAAATCGAATTTTAAAAATAATTTTCGATTATGGAGACTGTAACGAATATTCGAAAAATCGAATAATCGCTGGCATCCCTACTGCATGCCAGGCTGAGGTGTTCTCTTCTTACACATTACAGCAACAATACTATCTTGCGGTTCCTGTGATTTTTAGTCTCTCAACGTCTAGGCTTGAGTCTCATTGAGTCTTACTTGAATTAAAAAGGGAACAGCCTCTGGTTGGAGATGACAAGTGTTTTCCTACGCGCTTCAGCCGGCCAGTGACGGCGTACCGCTCAAAGGAGTTCGACTAAAACACAGAGTTAGTTCCAGCTATCGCTCCAGCGCTGTAGACAATAAATACTAATATTATAAACTTTTCTTTTGGAGGGGGGGGGTGCACATTAGGGGGCACTGGCCCTTGTTGGCCCCCACCTAGAACCGCCCCTGTTCCCGAGATCATTAGTTAATTAACTTGAGAAAGTCTCGTCATCTCTAGAAGATTATCCAGCTGAAAAAGTGCAAAGCATGGGAAACACGTTACTCTATACGTCTGGTTCACCGATGTGAGTGTGTGTTACTCTGCAGTGTTTGTCTCGTGAAACAGACTTAATGAGGTCTGAGTCACAAGAAATAAAACGCCGTGTCACTGAGAGAGTTCACAGCAGCTCCATTAATCACACTGACCAGAACTGGGCCGGTTATTTCTGTCCCTGAATGTGGCACACACACTGTTTATTATAGCGGCGTGTCCCTGAACGCCACGCCCGTCTGATTGCTCTCCACTTCCTGTAATCAGCCTCGTTATCGGGACAGGAAATAGTTTTAGGATGAGCTACTCGGATTTAGCTTCTTATAAAGCCTTCTTACAAAATCTATAAAGACACGTGCATTACTCGGCATGCTTTACTACGTGTTTAGATTTGTGCTTGGGGGAAAAGACCACGTTTCATATATCTGCAAAAGAACAAAAATTTATGAATTTTCTCCACTTTCTTTGGTACTGTAGTGCAAGCATCTTTGAATTTGTTCTACCTGGTTCAAGTGCTTGTTCGATACTTTGAAGTAAAAAAACGTTGAAGACGCTCCTGACTGCTTTAAATATTTAGTCTAATCTGATCTTTCCAAAGTGGTGAACCTTAAAAGTTGTTTTTTAATTGAATTTATTTAATGTAAGTGATGGCATGAAAGCACATCATAGTGTTTATAAGACAAGTTATATTCACTCCAAGAAATAACGTTAACACACAAAGGAAAAGCAAAGACACGCAAACCGCTGAAAACAAATCTCGTTTATTTTGAATCTGTCGGATTAGGCGAGATGTCTTTTAATTTCTCCCAAAGAAGACAATTCCTTAAATAGATTGTACCTAAAATAACATATTATTATTATATTTAAATGTGCTTGACATAACATAAACCTTGTGTTTAGGGTTATCTTCCACTAGTAGCAAAATACGTACAGAAAAATATTTTAAAGGTCACCTATTGTGCAAAATCCACTTTTTCATGTCTCTTCTACATCAACATGTGTCCCCTCTTCTTCATGTCTCTTCTACATCAACATGTGTCCCCTCTTCTTCATGTCTCTTCTTCATCAACATGTGTCCACTCTTCTTCATGTCTCTTCTACATCAGCATGTGTCCCCTCTTCTTCATGTCTCTTCTACATCAACATGTGTCCCCTCTTCTTCATGTCTCTTCTACATCAACATGTGTTCCCTCTTCTTCATGTCTCTTCTACATCAACACGTGTCCCCTCTTCTTCATGTCTCTTCTACATCAACATGTGTCCCCTCTTCTTCATGTCTCTTCTTCATCAACATGTGTCCCCTCTTCTTCATGTCTCTTCTACATCAACATGTGTCCCCTCTGTGTAAAGAGACTCTGAAAGTTTCAGGAACAAAGATTCTCTCTCTTTTTGTCCTGATCCATTTCTATAAAAACCTGTCTGAAAATGAGCTGATCAGATTTTGGCCACTTTATGATGTCATAACGATGTTTTGTCTTGTGTAACCATTAGCCAATCAGCAACCAAGGTAACCCCCCCCACCTTATCACCTGAATCTCCTCCTAGAGCACCATTGAGTTCTTTGTAACCAAATGTCTCTCAGAGGGGCGTGGGGAGGGGCTCCTTATTTTCATCTAAAGTAACAGACAGAGAATCAGCACTTTGGAAACAGGGCTGAAACAGAGGGGATTATGGGTAATGCTGCAATGATCTGTTTGGTGTTTGGAGCCAAACACTTCAGAGACATGTTGTATATATCTGATAACTGTAATATATTGATGATGAACAGTATAATAGGGGACCTTTAAAACAACATAAAAACCTGACTCTGTTCCTCTTCCTCTTCCTCTTCCTCTTCCTCTTCCTCTTCCTCTCCTGTTCAGGTGATTTCAAAGCGAGGTCGTGAGTACATCCTGCGTCACATCCCCAACATGCACAAAGACCAGTTCGCTCTGACGGCGTCTGAAGCTCACCTGAAATACATCAAGGAGTCGGCTCACCTGGATGACGTCACCGTGCACTACTACCGCCTCTACAAGGTGACACACACACACACACACACACACACACACACACACTGCAGAAACTCACACTGTAGATATGAGAAAACGTCTTAATCCAAATCCAATAAGAAAAAAGTTGATTTGTTTTTGATTTGCTCAATATGTGAAATGTGAAAAACTGAGACATAATATGCCGATGAAAAATATGTAAATAGATTAAAAAAAAGAAGTTACATATTTGAGAAATCTTTTTTTTTCTTGTGAATTCGTGAGATTTCTCTCTCAATGATATGGCTGTGTAAACTCAGAAAAAGATTCAAGTTTTTTTTCTCGTTCGTTTACTAGTTTAATAGCTCCTTATTTTCATCTAAAGAAACAGACAGAGAATCAGCACTTTGGAAACAGGGCTGAAACAGAGGGGATTATGGGTAATGCTGCAATGATCTGTTTGGTGTTTCAGCCAATCAGAGACAGGCTCTGTATATATCTGAGACCTATAATATATTGATGAAAAAGAGTATAATAATAACTTGAATTTATATAGTGCCTTTCGTAACCTCAAGGTCGCTTTACAAGAAAACATACAAGGACAAGACATAAAACAGGGGGCAGAAATGGAAGTGCAAGTGGGGGGGGGGGGGGGGGGTGAGTTATTGTTGGAAGGCGATGTTGAACAGATGAGTTTTAAGGGTAGATTTGAAGATGTTGAGAGAAGGGGCGTTGCGGATTTCTGCACGGAGGGAGTTCCTTTAAATCCGGAGACCTTTAAATCTGAAATGGCCCCACATTTATATTTATATATATTTGGTGTTTTCTCCTCCAGGATAAGAAGGAGGTGGAGGCGTCTCTGACTTTAGGACTGACTCTACGAGGCATCCAGATATTTCAGGTAACCTATGTTTCTTTAAATAAATGTAATTTAAAAGAAGTGAAAAGGGATATTTTTGCAATGCGATCGATCAGCTGATAGTAAAATAACCTGTAATATATTAATAATATTGAATGTGTGTGTGTTCTGCAGAACGTGGGCTCGGTGCGGCAGCTGCTGTACGATTTCCCCTGGACCAACGTGGGGAAGCTGGTGTTTGTGGTGAGTCTGATGCATGCAACACACACTTTATAGTTGAGTTTTTCTGCGCTGACGAGCTTCCCCTGGCGTTTCTAAATCTCTCTCTCTCTCTGCTCGGGTCGTGGAAATCTATCGGCCTCTTTCCTCCACGCTGCTGCTTTATCTGAGCCCTGCAAGTCCTCTGGAACCAATCAGGGATTTAAGGAGACTTCCCTCTCAGACACACACACACACACACACACACACACACACACACACACACACACA
>CALSBZ010002461.1:0-15914 GCA_943591055.1 Gobionotothen gibberifrons
TTCCTTTCACTCTCATCTTATAGCTGCACTTGCTTCTCTATTATTTCTATTACTCTTATCTCTTCCTTCCTCTCCCAGGACCACCTGATCCCTCTGAGGGCGAGAGAAACTTCTTAACATGGAGGAAGAGGAGTGGAACTGACACCAACATGGTAGCTCTGACACAAGCTTCACTCAAGGCTTCTTCTCTTTGTCTATTTCCCTCTCCCCCGTGAAGCACATGGATAGTGGATGCCTCGAGGCATGTGCCTTTGCTCAGAGCACATATGGTTGCCTGTCTGTAATGTAGATGGAGGTGGGAAACGCTGCTATGCATACATGCAAGTGTAATGACTTATTGTATCTGTCTATTATGTAAAGTAGAATAACAGCTTATCTGTGCAACTACTTATGTCAATATTATGTATGCTTGTGTAACTACCCGCATCCTCCAGCTGATTTAACAGTGAACTGATTCCAATCTAAAATTACAACAACTTTCTAGGTTTTAACATCTTAATGTTGATCAAGTGAAGGGTTTTTGTTTTTTTATATATATTGGATAGATTAGCTGAGCCTACAGTTAACATTCCCACTAAGAAATAAACCAATAAGAAGGAAAGGTGGAAAGGCTGTCAATAAATTCAGAAACGGGCACAAAAGATTGAATATTGAGAACTGTCAAGAAAATGTATGAAATCTAATATTTCATCCACAAATACTGTTAACAGAAAGGCATCTAAAAATTCCCTCAGCATTTTGCACTTGAGAGATGATTGATGTGAGAGAGTAAAGCGCTGATAGCTTTTGGTCCCTCAAGTCCTGCAACTTTGTCAAACACATCCCTAACTATGATTGATTGGGTTGCATGCATGTTGCCAGTAATTGGCTATTCAGACAATTGAATAGTTAGGAGGAAGTAGTGTACCTATAGGGACTATGTGCTCTGGAGAATGCATTCCTTTGTTCAAGAACCAATTACAGAGAGTTAAGGTATCAGCAGTAGCCCTGAAGAAGTATCTGGATAATTCAACTTTTAGCCAGGGCTTCAGGTAGTTACACGGTCGTCAGGTTGTCAATACTCAGATCTCCCTGCAGGCGGTGTCTGCTGTTAAAAGCACAGGTTTATTACTTCTTGTGGGTTTCACTCCATAAAGAAAATACTCACACCTGATTGGCCGCCCGCCACGCTACCTTAGAGAAGTACAATTGAGTTGCCCGTCTGCAAAATAATTTATTTGTATTGAGGTAAAAGTACTGCAAGGTTTGTGATATTCAAAGTTTGAGTTCAGGCCAGACCTGACAGCAGACAACATGTTTCAGTTCCGACTCTTCACACACCACAAAGCCACCACTTACAGTGATAGGCCATTTACAGGCTTGCTGCTTCAAAAGTGTCCTGCAAAAGCTATTTGTATTTAGTTTTCCTCATCAAACAATGTATCTATCCTTGGGGTCTAACAAACATGTTGAGTGTATTTATTTTCCTTATAAAACATTCACAAAGCAAGAGTTTAAGTCAATGTTTGTATTCATGTTTTGTTAACTTCTTTTCATTGCCCCACAAAAAACCAAGGGCATGAATGTGTGCCACACCGCTGCGTGTTTCTATGTGTGCTTTCATGATATTAACAAAACAAGGACCCAACCGAATAATACTTGTGTAAACTGACTCCATTGGTTGATGGAGAAATAATATGCGCAATAGATCTATATCAGCTAGATTGGCCACCATGCCCTTTACCTAATGTTAATTACATTATATTAAATACATATATATTTTGATAACAATGTTATAACCACCAACTGAAATATGAGAAGCATGAACCTTTTCTTATAATTTATGAAAATACAACTATAGTCGCCTGAGCTATTGAACAGGAATTACATTTCATACTAAACAATTATGCTATTTATTAGTCCAAACATAAATCAAATATGCAAATTATGATATGTTCACACTAAAAGCCCATCAAGTGATGCATGTCAGGGATTTTTAACAGCATGACCTCTTATGAGAGCCAATCCATAATGCATAATCCGCTAAAAGATACGTTTATCAATCACACAGACCAGGCGCAAACCAAATCAAATCAAGTTTTATTTATATACAGTAGCACATTTATAAACGATTTTTGAACGAGCCAAAGTGCTGTACATATAATAAAAATAGCCTACAGTAGAGACACTTTACAGCAAATACAACAGCACAGATTGTTCAGAATATTAATATGAGAAAAACGACACCCTCTATCCTTAGACCCTCACAACGTACAAGGAAAAACTTCCGGAGAAAACCCACAGTTTTAAAGGGGAAAAAATGGGAGAAACCTCAGGGAGAGCAACAGAGGAGGGATCCCTCTCCCAGGACGGACAGACGTGCAAGAAAAGCGGTGTGTAAATCGAAGAGATAATATAATATAATAATAATAATAATAATATAATGCCAATTTATAATACCAAAAGATTATTGATCATAGTAGCACCATTGTCAATTCACATTTGGCGGTCTCTAAAGGAGAGGGAGCCACTAAAGCTGCTCTCTTTCTCCCCGCCCACAGTAGCAGGAAGATCTAGGACAATTAAACCAAACCGTTTCTTAATGGTGTTCTTTATTATTGAGTATCAGAAAAACAAGCAACCCTTCATCATAGACAATGATTCTCTCTCTCCCTCCTTCTGAAAGTGACACCAAATTGTCTCTCCGGATTCGACTAACCAATCGAAAAATCGATCAGAAGGTGTCAGCCGCCGTGAAAAGTCATTCAAAAATCCATAGGGTAGCTTTAGGTTATTAGCCTTCCCACCATTAGGCATTGATTAAGCAGCGATCTGACTGTGAATATCAGATTAGACAAATACTGTTAAGCTTAATGTGCTTCTCACCGAGTAAGCAAGCCAACTATCTCACCCACACAGATACAATCTTTAAATCTCCCTATAAACCTTCATATTGACACTAGCAAGGATTTTTTAAATAAATTAATCAAAACCAAATTACTTGTGCATCAGTCTGCAACAGAATAATTGCCTCCTGCATGGTTGAGGGTCTGTATGTCTGTTAGTGTCTCTGTTGACTTTATAATTAAGCTGTTAGAATAAATGAATGAATGGAAGAAGGTATAAAGAGTTTGGTATTCATACTATTGTTTTTTTATATATTGGGTCGTACTGTAATGTGTTGTCTTCCATTCAACATCAATGTCTAACAATGTACTTGGTGTGAACAGCATTACCCAGCGCTGATGCTTTGGGGAACACTGTTTTTCATTTGGGATGCTGAGCACATGTTGACACAAAAACAAATGTTTATTAGCCAGATCACAGAGAATATATTCAAACACGCTGAAACTTAATGAAATTCTACATTATTAGTTACATTTTGGATGTAAATCAGACAATGCCGATAAACACTGCAGTGCACAGCCTTGTTTTTCACGGGAGAGACACTTTAATTATACAGCAGATGCTTACATTATTAATGCAGATGCTATTTTATTGTACCTTTTTTTACTGTTCATTAGTATGTTTCCATAAAATATGAATATTGCAGACATCTAAAATCTTATTTAATAAAAAAACTAATTACAGAAAACGACCTCCATGCTGCTGAATACATCACATCACATCACATCAGAGATAAAGGGCTCTTTAGTCTTCACGGGGACTCCACTACTCATCATCGTCATCATTATCAACCTTATTATCATCCCTCTCATCGACTTTAACATCACTATCATCATCTTCATAATCAATTAGAAATAAGATATAATCCATATTTGGAAGAGTGAGTCGACTGCGACATGAAAGGCTATTAGGTTCTTTGTTCTGATGTGTCAGTTGTATAAAATCAGAAAAAAAAGCTTTTTCTCCTGGTGCTGAGAATAATTAATCACTATATCCCAAAAAGACAAGCACGCATAATTCACATCTGCAGCCTAAACAGAGCAACGATAGAGATGCTTCTTCTTTGAGTTTGGAACATCAAATAGCTCCATGTGTCATTAATTAGGGGCTCTACAGAAACAACTCTATAAGAGGAGGTACAACCCATTCAGAAACTCAATTGACATGGCAGACCTTACAACACACCACATGTGCGCTACAGTATGGCAATGAAGGAGAAGGATGAAGATCAGGCTAAATGAAAATGTGGCCGACCCTTATGGATACATTTGTTAAAACCTGGCGTCAATGTACTATTCGAGCAGCATGTGCAGCCTGGTCTCCAAAAAATGATGTTCTTATACAACACAAAAGCTTTGCATGTGCTTTATGTTTCGAGGAACATTTCTTTTCTCTGGGAATTGGTTTGTTTTTGACATATCACAAGTATATTTGTAATCAAAGAGAGTGGTAGTGTGTGTGGAGAAGCATACAGAGTAGGGCAAACAAACACTGGATTTGTTCCCAGTACGCCAGTGTCCGTGTCCCATGTGAAACAAAAAGTCAAATGTTGACTGATTTTGATTTACATCCATAAAATATACAACATAACAAAAACATACTTATTTGAAGCATGATGTTTTTTTTATGCCGTTTCTGTTTTGTGCGACCATGAGTCAGGACAAAATGTGTTTTCCTCAAATAGTTGGAAATGCAGTTTAGTCGTATAGGAATGTCCTTTTTCTAGGAGACACGGAGGACGTTGAGGACAGACCGATCTATATGGTCAAGGAGTTACAGTAATCATGTGGGAATTTAAAATGCAGAGGCCAGACATGCAGACCGGCTGCTAAAGAAACCCACCACTCCTTAAAAAAGGTTTGCAGATGACGCATCTCCTCAAGAGGATCGATGAAGTGTAAATCAAAGTCCCCCTCCGCTCAAAAACGTGTTTTGCTTATAATTACCTCACATGGATGTTTGACCTTCACTGTGCGGAGTGATTTATGTTCAGAGTTTAATACTTGAAGGCTGTTTTCAAAGGGGAAAGTGTCTCTGTGTCTAACCTTGAACAATGTGTTTGAGACGTGTTTGGAGAGCGGGGTTTGTGACATCAGTCCTTTGGAAGCCAATCGTGGTCCAACATGTGCACGTGTGATGAAGAAACGTGAAGCCAGCTGTGCACATACAAGTTGAATGATGTATTTAAAATATTAGCATATTCATGGGTTTCTCATGAGTGAGAAGGAGTAGATATCTACTAAACATTTTTTAAGCTGTTTGTGGGAAACCCATATCAAAATGAAATTATTATTCCAATCGAGTGTGTATATGTAAATCAGAAAACATGCCTGTAGGGCAGGGGTGTCAAACTCAAATACACAGTGGGCCAAAATAAAAAAATCGGTACTAGTCGAGGGCCGGACTGGTTCAATGTTTATTGCAAAACTTATTGAAATGAACGTATTGCACCTGGAACTAACAAAGCTTAAATGATTGCCTATAAAAACAACATTAATCAGTTGCATTCATTTCTTATGGCTCTATCTGCAGCTTTTCCGGAGTCATTTCTTATGATTACATTTTTCCACAGGCCAACAACAGCTTAAAAAAAACTATTTCCCTCAAAGAAAAAACCAAACATGCCCTGTTGTTGCAAGAAAAAAAGGGCAGAAGGAAATTATGCTAGTTTAAGCCAGATACTTGGCATCTCATCTTGGGTGCAAGTTCATCAATGTTTGGGCTCAGGCTCTGAGCTGAGGAAATCCTCAGGATTGAGTGAAGGTGTGCGTGCAATATACCGGCGGGCCAGATCTAATAGTAATTACAAATTATCCTGCGGGCCGAAATTAAATCCACCAAGGGCCTGATTTGGCCCCCGGCCTTGAGTTTGACACATGTGCTGTAGGGGATCTTTAAATATATCAATGTGCTTTTACAGCTTCCATAACTCAATCCACTTTATTCGTTATATAAAATATCATCCTTAAAGTTTGTAAATATGATAGCGTTATTACTGTACATGTAATCTGTGTGTTTCCATAGATAGCAGAACAGCGGATCAGTTAACAGAAGTCTTTTAGTCTGGCGCTGCAGTGGCTGCACACTCCTCCTGAATAAAGTCAGGTCAAATGCAGAGGACAAATCTGCCCACTGGGATTACTAAAGTTTGACTTTAATTAACTTAGTCGGACAATATCTCTCCACTCTGCTGTTAAATTGAGTATGCAGAGCTGGTGTATTTTCCAGGTTTTACAATGGATGATTAAATAAAAGCCTTCCACAGAATCATCCATAACAATTAGACCGTCTTTGTTGTAATTCAAACATCATTTAAATTCCCTCTCGACAGCAACAACATGTGGAAATATTCATATTCTTAAGTAACTGGCCATGGTCAAAGTTATTTTAAGATGAAGAACTAAGGTAGACATACTGTAGGGGATTCAAAAGCCTTGCTGTTCACTCTTAATCTCCTGGAAAACACTTTCTGGCTCAGTTAACATTTACATATTGCCATAAAAAAAGTATTCTTTAATTGTACAGATCAGTGGACTTAAGTAAGACATGCTGCTGGGTCTACATATCAATGACTCAGTGGTGCAGCACACTAATGCAGAGGAGAGATTCATTTGAAATTGAACCCTGAGGGACCCCATGAGAGGTAGTAGACAAGGCAGATGAAAAATACCCTAAATTATTTGTTGTGACATAAGCTAAGCCAGGACAGTTCTGTTTCTCTGTGCTCAAAACAGTCAATTATAATGGCATTATTTACCATACCAAAAGCAGCCTTGAATGAGGACACATCATTCACTTCTATGAGGGAAAGAACCGCCCGGTCAAAACCGAAAGTCGGGAAAATGTTGTCTATAATTTGCCAACTTCTGAAAAGCAGACTGATTTCCATTTGATGTTGTTAGCTTTCACACAGAGCAGTGGAGACCAGAAACAAATGGAAATGGGTCTGAAATGGTTGGTCATTGTGTCATTTTTCCCAGAGGCAGCCCATTGCATGCATGAGGGTGAAACAGCCCCGGTGGCAGCAGAGCTATTTACAGCGGAGATGACACTCAGGCAGACAATATCAAGAATCCCCTTAAGGAGGCTTGAGGGGATAATGTCAAGAGGCAGGTTGTAGATTTGATGTAGGAGAGGGTCTCTTTTAAGAAGGATGGAGCTTAGTGCAACCCGGCACTCAGCAGAACCTCGCAGTGAAGTTAAAGTGTAGGGGACATTTGTAGGGCACTCACTGGTGTGAGCAAAGAGGCAGGAAACGTTTATCAGTGTGGAGCAGGAGCCACGGGAGCATCCAGTGAGGAAAAAACAGCAGTTTCTGTCCGGTTGTAAAGTAGCATTGGTGGAATGAAAGTACATTTTCATGCAGGTACTTCTACTTAACCAAAGTTTGATCTGTTTTCTGCTACATTATAACGTAATTTAATTTAATAAGAGTCAAATATCATCTTTTTACACATGCCGGATTCCTGGATTTACAAGTTATTTACCTGGTAGGGTTTCTGAGGAGGACACTGAAGCACAAAGTGCTGCCCATTTGTGTTTCGGATGCTAGTAATTGAATAATGTAACACACAAAAATATACGGTTCACAGTTTTACCAAATATATTGAACTGTAGCAATATTTTAGGAATTAAAAAAGCAGTGTGTATAACCAACACTACAACAGTATAATTCTGCATCAACAAAAAACTAATGTTGATTTTGCACTTTCCCTCAGCTTCAGTGAATTGTTGAATGGCTTCTTTAAGCTTATAGTTTTGGTATTTGTTTTTTAGCCAAACAATCAGAACATCCCACTGAGAGATAAACCACCTAGGTCCTGATCATATAGCAGATATTGCAAGATAAATAGTCAGATGTTTACCTCAAGAGTTGGTAGGGGAGATCAAAACATGGATAAAAGCAAAGTAAATATTACACATATGTTTGTAAGGTTGCCAAAAACGTAAGTCCAATTTCCTGCAGATGTAGTTCTCTGCATGCTGGGTTAAACAGGCAAATGTTTGCTAACACATTTCCTATGATAACATGTGTTTACATTTTTGCTTCGCTGCTCACAAGAGGACTCCATTAACGCTGCCTCGAAAATAATTAATTTGCCATTATCCCTAACCTTTAATGAGTAGTTAACAGAAAGGCAGCAGATTATCCAACGCTGTACAGTTCTTTGCGGCCTAAAGATGTTTTCAAGCCCTGGGGTTTTGACTTGGAAGTGAGGTCAGAAAAGTATTTTCTGTCACGACCTTGACCATCTCTTGAGCTTTTTCAGCAGTCCATTAAATACGTGAACATTTTTTCCTTTTCACACCTTTCCCTCCTAGGACTCCAGGTGCAGGTAATGCTCTGTTCATGTGTTAATAGTTTAAAAGGGGCATTCGACTCGAAAATGGAAGACCAAGCGCTACAGGAGAGACGCAACAGCTCCTCTGTGACAGAATCAGATTTGCATATGATGAAAGACGAGATAACAGACACTTCCAGACTGGAGATATTACATTGCAGTGGCAATAATCGGCATGCAATATACTTTGAGTCAGCTTTACGGCGAGGTTTATTGTCTGTTTATTGTCTTGAGATCCTGCCTGTTTTATTAACATGACATAACATCAGCTTTGCTTCTAAATATTCAACCTGGCTTTCCCCTGAGATTGAAATATGTATGTAACCCGGCAGAAGGGCAAATATGCAGGTGAGACCTGGGAATAGTATATGGAAGAAAATATTATGCAGAGCAAATCCCCAAATAGATTTAAATTCAAACCAGTGAAGTCAGAGGGGACTTTTGTTTACCAGCTAAACAAATCTTCTGTATCAAAACAGGCTTTAAATTCATGTCTTTATGACTTAGAATAATTCTAACATGAACCATATAACTGCTAAGAGTTTTGTTATCAGCTGGTCTGACAAACACACTCGCAAACATTCCTGCACCACATCCATGCAGACACACACAATACACACAGTACATAGTACATGGTGAAGCTTTCCCCTTGAAGCTTCTTTGAAAAGGTTTATAGAATCTTAAAATAGCAGAGCGGTCTGTGAGCACAGGGATTAAAAAAGAGAAAGCTACTATAGAGCTGCTGTGGTGTGACATCATACACACACACACACACACACACACACACACACACACACACACACACACTAAAGCAGGTGCAAAGACAGCAGGTCCAGCTAAGTTAATTTTCTCATTGTGTGTGAGACAGAGGGACCTGTTGGCAGACAGCGACATGCTGATGCTCCGTCACACAGCACAGACACACACCAACACTAACCATGATGTGAGCTAAACAGCTGCAGCCGCTGAGGATAGACTGACATCGCCAACACAGACAGATGAACACAACACTGCATAAGTTGCATAAGGACTGTCAAAAAAAATTCCCAGAGAAAATCTAGGCAGAAATGTGTTGCTGTATACAATCAACAAGTATAGATAACATTTGTAACAGTATTGATTTTGAAATACTTGTATTGTTTTATAAGCTCTTAATGGTCTTGGTATTGATTAGATTTGTTTTTATCATATGAGCTCTCTACAACCCTCAGGTCTCCTGGTAATGGCCTGTTAATCAAACCTGAAGTTATAACAGCCTTTAATGGAGGAATAGCGGCAGATATACTTTTTAAAAAGGGCCTTTCATGCTTTGTGAGGGTTTCTCTTTCCTGTGGTCTGCAAAGGCTAGGTTTCCTCCAGAGGGAGTTTCTCTTATGAGTCAGCGAGGAGGCCTTAGTATTGTTTGTTTTTTTGTATGGTTTTTGTGACCTTTTGTGTATAAAAAGTGCAGTGAATTGCGTGGATTTGAAAATAATAAGTTCTGAGCTAAAGTAAGACATGGCTTCAAGTGATAACTGTCTTGATGCATGAACTGAATTGAGTTTCTGTGATGTATTATTTAATTAGACTTTTGGAAGATCAAGGCTCCTCAGATCAATCTGCAAACTAATCAGGGCGTCGGTTCATGAATCTGATTATGTCCTCTATCTCATTCTGAATCTGGACATCTATTTGCTTTTCCAGTCACGGCTTCAGGGTGAATATATATCAACAAATCAATAATCCTCGGGTTCCTCCCATAAATGTCATTGCAGTGATATTCCAAAAGCAGTATTCAGTTTTAACCTTTCTTAGTTTTTTGACTTTGGTCCGTCTGTGATTCATGTTAACTCCAGAATAATTGAACAGATCTCAGGTCCAAATAAAAGAGAAAAGTCACTAAGCATACCTGGAATGAATTTTGTCGACTTGTGATAGTAAACAGAAAGTCTAAAAGTTTTCTAATTTTCAGCTGCACTATATTTAAGGTAAAGAGGTTACACTCTCTGCCTGTTATCGCTGTGCCCAGCTGCAGCAGGGTGCTTCAAATCCAGTGAAATGTTTTGACTTCAGTGGATGGGGAAAGAACCACGAGGGGAGTTTTTTTTTAAGATAACATTCGCTTCACTCCGTCAAACTCTGATGAACTAAGGGCACTGTGTTGACATCGGCATTTCGGACAGCCAAAAGGGCTTCTGAGTATAGGCACCCAGATGATGTGGATTATTTCACATTTGATAACGTGTTGTCAGCAGGACTTTGCACAGGCAGTTTTCAGGGGAATGAGCTCAAAATAAATAAAAGTCCCAACTCTAACTCAGCTGAGCCAGAAAAGGTCATGTTTAAAAGAAAGGGCCAGGGCAGGGCCTGAAAAGTTTGGATTGCCAGTTGAAAAGGGCAATTTGCAACCATGAGTAAAAAGGGCAACCCATTCCTGCCCCTATGAACGCCACTGGTCGTCAGTGTCAAATCTGACTAGTGTAAGCCAGCATCACCACTGAAGGAGTAAAGCAGAGGCGCAGGCTGTCGTGATTGGGACCACGAAAACTGAGCTGCCGGATATCAGCTGTGACTGACAGTGTTTGTTGCTCCAGTTGCCTTGCCAATGTCAACAGAAACACACTCACTAAGAGAGTTTCCCCATAGGCTGTTTTTGTTTTTGGAATGTGAACCTAACACCAGTGCAAAGAGAGAGTGTATTATGTAACAGAGTGTGGCTAAAACGTTTTTTTTTGTAAATACGAGAACAACCTGGTACCACAAAATTAATCGTGGTTAATCGTAATTGTGGTTTTAGAAATTGGTGACTTCCTAAATCATGAGGTCCTGAAGGGTGTTTAATGCACTGCAGAATTCAGTGACTTGTTTTCTAAGGCATAATGAACTGATCTTCATGTGAGCAAACCAAGACAAAGGGGCTCTGGAGGCGGGGGTTAAAGGTTAAACCCAGACAATTTTATATTCAGCATTTTATTTTCACCACCAAGCAACACTGGTAGGCATGAAGGCTCCTCCGCAGATGCTGAAGTCAGTTCTCTTTATACATCGAACATGTGATGGTGGTGAGTTCACAACTATAATGTTAGTGCATGTTTATGTAGCATAAAGTTGCCTTCACATGATACGAGTCTTTTGGAAAAACAGCTAGTTAGTTTTGTTTCTATTTTAACATCCCCTGCTTGCCTCTATTACATACATCAGTTATCATGGAGGTCAAAGTTGAAATCATTTGAACTTTGAGCACAGCGCTCAAGCGGCACCGCTCTCTCCTCAACGCAGATTCTATTTGTGTCAACTGATCCTACGCCACCGTGCAGAAAGTGGCCATTGTTTGGTTGCTGCATATCGTTGCAAAGCATGCATTACAAATTGTGTTTGCATATTCGCCAGGCAAGCAGAAATGCATGCTTTTTTATAGGTGGACATGATTACCAGCTCACACTGACAGCCATGTAAATACATTCATCCTTGCCTGGTGTTGATCATTTTACAGTATAACACAATGTCAGATGGGCGCTGAGGGACAGGCGTTTTGTGAAGATAATCTGTGATTTCTGGTCTTGTAAAAGGAACCACAGTGGTAACTTTAATGGATTATGTTGACCCTTCAGACTGGATGTCTACATTATTAAATGCAAATTATTTTTCGCTTTCAGCAATAATGTGCTACGGGGTATGTGCAGAGTGGGAGCAGAGTGATGTGATTTTGCCTGGAGCTTTTTTTTTATTAAGTGGAAGCATTGCTGCTCCCTCATCCCCCAAGACAGTGATCCATTCAGCGGCACTCAAATATAATGCAACGCTTTTTTTTTCAGTCCTTCTACAATTACCATTTAGAAATGAAAAACTGGATCTCCCACTGTCGGCCCGAGCATGGCAGACACGTCTCTTCTTCCTTTTTCAAGATCGTTTCCTTTGTTATCATCCACGTTTCGGTAATAACTGTTGTACTATTACAATGAAAAGCTCTTCAGAGATAGCAGCGAAGATGATGGAAGCAAATTAAAAGATATGAGTTAAGTGCTCTGCATTCAGAGCCATTAAACCACAAAGCCAACATGGAGGCCAAAAATGCAATTAAAGTATTATTTTTGTGCTGATTCTCTTATCCTAATGCTGTTCTTTAGTTGCCTTCTGTTTGAATTAGATTTTTTCTTGGCATTTAGTTGCGTACAGCAGGTCCAGTCCAGTGAAATATGATTAAATCAGCCAATTGTTTACTTGCAAACATTTGAATTTTTGTATCTTTTGAGAAGATTGATATTGTTAAATGACAGATATAAACTTTTTTTTTTTACTTTGATGATTTTAATCATTTTAAAAGTCAACATTTTCATGATATAATTTAATAAATCTGGGAGGTCAATAACCCTTAAGTCGGTTAAGTGCTTATACTATAAATATATAGCAGCCTAAGAATGTGCTTTACCTTGGCAAGCTAAATATTTCCTTCAATCGGGAATACAGATATAATCCAGCATCAGAAAGGTAATGCATTTATATATTAAAAACCTGTGTTACAATGATCAGTGTTCGTGAACATGGATGATGAGAAACACTAGAAGACAACTAGCAGAAAACTTCATCAACAAAAACTTGTCAAAAACAGAAAAAAGGAAAGTCTGCCGTAATGAAAAGGGACCGTTTTCAATCCAAATGTAAAGTAAACATCAGCGTCCAAAGATGAAAAGCCCTCAAAGTCACAAAGGAATGATGAGGAGGGACTGTTTCAGAGCCAAAAGTACAGCGGGTATTTCAATGGACCTCCAAAGACCAAAACAACTCAAAGACAAGACACTGTGTTGCAGATCCGTTGTCCTCCTGAATGGACATAATCATAGTTTTCTAACCAAATTAACAAATATTCAAACAAAAACCAGCCGTAGATTGGTTTATGGTTTGATTGTAGTTATTTACTTGTTTTAAGTTGTTCTTCAATAAAACATTTAGTTGGAAAAAACGAATTAAAACCCGTCTGTGTTTTTTTATAGTTTCTTTTCGAGTTATGAACGATTTATTTACGCTGCTTTATGATCTTGTCGTTCACGTGCGGCACAGATTGCACAAGATGGGTTAAAAATCACATGAAGTGATATATCAAGATTCCTTTTTGCTCATTGTTAAACTACATTAGAATGTACTGATGCAACTTCTGCAACTTAATTTAATGCATTGGTATTCCAGTTACATTTATGAAACTACTGATAAAACCACAGATGGCAAATAATCCATCCGAAAGTAAACTTCAAGCCATTTATTAAATAAAGGGGTTGTTTAAAAATGCTATATAATGCTTCACAACATATCTATTTATCTTTTTTATTAGAGTTTTTCTAAGGTTTGTATGGGACGATGTATAATATTACATAAATTATGCTCTTTGATGTACTGTACCAGTTAGCTGAGAGCTAATTTGGCAGATGTTTGCCTCCATTGCAGATGGAGATTTCATTGTGTATTTAGGTTAAGTCAATGTCTGTTCATCAAGTCTATGTGATATTTCGGTACACAGTATAATGCAGGCTGTTTCAACATAACCACCATATGACCCACAATATGCGTGCCTTTTTCCTTTATGCATATCTTAACCACCTCAACAGAGGTGCTCTAACCAACCAGAAGGAGAGTACTTGCCATTTGAGAATTTCTGTCCTCTATCTGCACTTTCTGCACTAAAAAACTTAAGAATTATTATCTGCTGGTTGCCAATCACATTGACAAGAAGACTTTGGAAAGTCACTGTGCCAAGGCAAGAAAAAGTCTAGGACACAAACCACAGTAAAAAACGAATGTTGTCATTTTAACATTTCAGTTTCAAACAAATGTATATATTTTTTGATATATTCTAAGTTACGCTGAATATTTTTAGGGACAAATATGAGAGAGGTATGGAAAATCTCTTCTAATTCATCCAGCAGAAAGCAAGTAAGCTTTTGTTTTTTTCAAAACCTTTCCTTCAAACTATATTTATAATGTTTGAGATGAATCCAAAATCTTAAAAGGATTTCTAATGATATGATAATCTGAATTTGCTTTGGTTCACATTTCAGTGAGTCGTTGGTGTTGGTCTTTCTGACCTGTGATTGAAATACAATTTTCTGCGTGTTCAGAGTTTGTTGCAGATGTGATTCAACAGAGAAACCAGGCTGCGTACATCCCACTGTTCACCAGAAATAGTCTGTGAATGTCATATAGTTTTTCTTGTTTGTTGACTGAAATAAGTCAAAGAAGAAGACATGTGTTTGTGTGGTCAAGGGACTTTTCCAAATCAACCTGAAAATACTAGTGTGGATATTTTTCACACATCTTAGTTAGTTTCTTAAAAAAACACTATGACTAAATGTGAACATCAACAACATTTTTTGATGACTAAGATGAGATGGGACAGATGTCATTAATCACCAACCGTGAATATATCAACATGCATTAGTGTTTAAGCAAAAGAGGAGACATATGTAGTTAAACACAATGAATCCTGACCGAACTCTCTCTTTGTTTGAGTCCGCAAAATAAGGAGACAAAATAGCATAGACTTTTTTTCAAGTTTTTTTCTGTTTTCTCGACTGCGTACACCTATAGGAACGTTTGTTCAGCCATAGCGCATAACGAGAAAAGTCAGAAGTTCTCGGAGTAACTTACTTACACTAAAGGAAAGGGAAAGCTCCAAAAACTATACCAGCGCCTCTTTAAGTTAAAGTTAACAATGACAAGAACAGAGCTTGAGAAAAAGAAGCAAAGCTATATTTTTCATAGACTAGATTGACTGTTATATTTAATGTAATGTCCATAAAGTTTTCATTGACTTAAACTACAATAAAATAGTTACAGTTTTATTATTTCAAAGATAAGACAAATATGCCAAGACTTTGAATAAACTAAAACTTGACAAGAATGATGTTGGTTTAATATTCATCAAAGTAACAAGGATATTTGACAAACTATTACAAAACAAACACCATCACACATAAAAAACATCTTAAAATGATCCATCTTGAAGCGGAGGTAGCTGAGGTTGTTATGATTTCTCTCTGGTCGTCTCACCAACAGCCAGTTGTGTTAAATGTGGTGCTAGCTAAGCCTGAAGGAACTGGGCATGAAAACGTGTGGTTTGAGCGACGCCAGAAACCTCAGCAGCAGGCGGAACAAAACCAAACGCTGTAGTCTGGTTTAGTCGCCATAGTAACCATATTAACCCAGCAACTTTGGCTTCCCTTTCCCCCGCTCTTTCTTTCTTTCTTTCTCTCGTACACAAACCCATCATCTAATCTTGCGTCACAGAGGGTTCAAGGCTAGCAAGATTTCCCAAAAAGCCTTCTTACATAGCTGGCTGCTCCTCTCACACAGTCGAGCCACCAGAGAATAACAGCCGAGGATGGAGGAGCGGGAGAAGACACGACAAGACGGAGAGACAAGAAGAAGAGACAGGAAGGAAGAGAGATAGATGGAAACAGGACCGGAGGAGGAGGACACGACGAAAGTAAAAGCTTGAGAGCAATAAAAAAGAAATGAAAGTGAGAGTTGGAAAGAGCTTAGTGAGTGATTGACACAGCAGAGTACTGCATCGTCTGCAAGTGACAGCAGGTGAGGGAAGCAGGTCTTAAATATTAAAGCGACTCAGCAGAGAACCTGGGCAAACGGCCCCTACTGATATGGGACATCCCAGGCCACACACACACACACACACACACACACACACACACACACACA
>CALSBZ010002461.1:16314-42858 GCA_943591055.1 Gobionotothen gibberifrons
GGGGGGGGGGGGGGGGGCCTGGACCTGTTGTGACATCGATCCTTTTGTTTCATCCAGGATAGAAAATTGGTTTGGCACAACACAAACGGATGATTCTTTGATTTGTTAGAGCCGGTCCAATTGGGGTGACATTTATTGTGGACATTGCCTATTCTGGCCGAGATACAAGGAGGAGTACAGAGTAGGCAAAAGCCGACACTTGAATGAAAACATATTATTAGTGTCAGAGAGGTTCACTCCTGTCCTGTTGTAGATCAATATTTCATCTTTTTCTTTTATGTTGTTTGTTTAGCCTTTTATTGTAATACCAGGTGTTTTCTTTGTCTATTTATTTTGAGGTGCATTCTTCTTTAAAAAAATCAATAAATAGTCAATAAAGAAATCACAAACAATTAAATAGAATTCTAAGAGCGCAGACTCTGCATTACGTGTGTTTAGGAGAAAGAAGACGTGTTATTTTATGAGTGTTTAAACCACACGTTGAAGGCTGCTTCAGAGTCAGGAAGTCATTATTACTCTTACTCTCATCGCATTAATGCATCATAAATGCCCTATCTCTCAACATTAAACTTAATGTGTGTATCCACCCTGTGACTCAGGTTAGATGATAAAAGTGGTTATAAATATTCTAGTGTCAAGAAAAAACTGATTAGAACTGAGCTGAAAATTCATACTGTGAAGACTTGAGGAAATATTGAGGAATAATTTTAAACCTGAGGAGTCTCTGCAGGATGTCTCTAGAATCTCGTACAAATCACAGTTTCCAGGGACACCTGCAATACCTGTGATGATGACTCTGCAGCCAACTGCTGATAAAAATGACAAGCACAGAAAGCCCTTACATGAAATGTGACATAATCATGACCATTAAGTTTGCTTCTTGGCAACTTAAAGTCGCTTTAACACCAAGTATTTCACACGCTGCACTGCCCACCTCCACGTATTTCCAATATTTTAGAGCACTTGCCTGCCTGCCGAAGAGCTTTTTCTGTATTTTCTTGGCACTTTCTCCTTCTTTCAGTTTTTTCGCTTTCCTTCTAAAACATTAGTTGCAGATCACCACTGAGCCAGGATAACCAAGGCATAGCTATACTGTAGATGTATTGCAACATTAACAGAACGTATGTGTGTGTGTGTGTGTGTGTGTGTGTGGAGACAGAGACGCGAGGCTCTGCTTGCTCAGACTGCAGAAAGCACAATATTGTTTGTTAGACCGCAGTAATCAGGTTGAATTGTTACCGGCCCACTGGGATTTCTTTCGATCCTCCAGATAATCACCCCTCCACTGACAGCAGGTATAAAAGCAGCTGTCCAAGAAGTATTACATTAAGTCTGGTATTGCTTTGAAGGTCAAATGTGTTCGTTGGGGTTTCTTTATTCCAACTATTGACACCATTTTCTTTTAAATGTGTGTCTTATTTGGAAATAAATGAGCTGATTAAGTTCAGCGCAGTGGTAAAGCATGGTCACAGTGTGAGTGTTGAGCACATGTGTCAGCCTCACAGAGTCCTCATCACCTCCATAATGGTCTAGTTTGTCTCTGCACCCCAGGCGAAAAAGCAACATGCTCCAACACAGCAACATGACTGGTGACGAAACAAGTCGTTGATCGATCAATTAGACGATCAACAGACAAATAATTGCCTTTATTTTGAGAATCAATCAATAATTTAGTAATTTATCAAGAAAAGAACGCCAGATGTGACAATTTGCTCGTTTCATCTGGTTTATATCGTTATAAATGTAATATATTTGGGGTTGGTACTGTTGGTCGAACAATAAAAGCTTTTTAAAGATGTCACTTCTGGATGTGGGAATTTGTGTGTATCCATACTAATGTCTTTATTACATGTATTAGAGTGAGGAGAGGTTAAGTACTCCTCTCAATAAAGGTGTATACAGCCTGTTCAGTATTTTTGACAAAAGGGAATGTGTTTCCTGCTATTGATTCACATATTAGCAGTTTGTACCATTGTGCAGTGTTTCAAAGGCGTACAAAATAAAGGATTATTTAAAAAAGAATCAACAGGTCATGAAAACAACCCTAGCAGGAGCTACAACAATAAACAATGAAATTATTTTAAATGGACCCAGGGGATTCAGGGGAGGAAAATCATCAATATCCTCTCACACCTTTTCTCCACATATTTGAACGATGTCCTTCTGACCACACACACATCACACATTGAGAAAAAAACAATGCATTCTCAATGATTTTCTGACTCACTGAGCCTCCATACTTGCCTTCCAGTGGGCTGTTGTTGCCCTTATTATAACTGGGCAGGGAGAGTTTTTATTTAAAGGACAGGCCTGCAGGAAGGAGTTGCGGGGGTCTGCTTAGTTATGCGATTCACCCACTCACGCTCACACCTGGGAGTTCCAGAAAACGGACACACTCTTGTACTTTTGGCCACTGAGCAGTTCAATTAGAGCAGTAGGGTGTTAAGTACCTTGTTTAAACGGCAGCGAGTGAAGGAGGGAAAACCACCATTTATTTATTTTCCACTTCATTATATACCCAGTTGGAGGTTTAAGCCGGTGACCTTCATTTTGCAACCTCACTCCCTTGACCTTGAGGCCAACGTCTCTCTTCCCTTCCTCTGTCTCTTTTTGTGTCTTTTCTTACACACTGCATCGCCCATCAACTGCTACTTCAAAGGCTGCCGTTCTGCAGCAGTTATTGGTTCCTGTGTTTTGGCTGCTGTGCCCTGAGAGAATTAAAAGCTAAAGAACCAGTTGTGTTTTTATCAAAGCTTCAGTCTGTCTGTCATATAGCGAGGTCTACAGAGTCAGTACCAGAGAGAGAATTCAGCTAAGAAAGAGATGTACATCCCTAACTTTGCAGTGAACACCACGCCGAACTAAAACTAAAATCCAATCTTAAAGGATGACTATCTTTTCAAAAACGGGAAATACATTTTTCTGGCATCCCACTGAGCTCTTGGAGTGATGCAGCTACAGCTCATGATTTTTCTTTTCCTTTTTCTGGGCATTGCATAGCCCAGTTTCAGCCCAAGCAGAAAATGCATTATTACATATTCAAACAATGCTTGATCATTTTTGGAAACTCAAAAATGATGTACCAGAGAAGGCTGCATGTTCTATGCAAAGACTTCTACTGACCTTCTGAATACTGCACTTTATAATGTGCACTATGTAACCTCTCGGATTCTAATGAACATAAACTGCTTAGGGTGATACGAGCCATCAATCCAGTGCCTTTGCAGTGTTTTTACTCTGTACTTATTAATACTTAAAAAACGAATCCGCTAGAGCAGCTGTGATTGCAAAAACAAGCTTCCAAAACCTCCCGGTGTGTCTTTTTCTAATCTACAACTTGCTGAATACAATTCCTCAGACTTAAAAATTACACAAGTGAAGCATGTCTTCTCTAACTCAAACAACCACAAACAAGATCCATTAGACCTCTATTGGAAAAAGCTTTGAACATTTATATTGCCACCAGCTGAGAATATAAACATAGCTCAGATACTTTATAAAATAACATTTGTATATTGTAATTCATAGAGCGTGTCATTATTCATGCAGTAGCGTAGAGGATAAGGTTGAGTTGTGAGTTGCATTTCAGAGTCTGACCTAATTGCTAAAATGCCAGGACATCTGACAAAGTGTAGCTTAAGGAGCTTCATCCTTCAACATTTGAAGGTGGCTGAAAGGAAGGATTACAACTAATCTCCAAAACAAGAAACACTGTAGGGAAAAAAAACATGTTCTGTGTGTGTGCTTGGATGCGTCACGGTCGCTCACCTTGTCAGCCATAATCATAGAGGAGCCTCCATGGACTCCCAGGATTGGAAGCTGCGTCTGAACGGAGAGGAAGTCGAGGATCTGGGCGATGGCCTCCTGATCGGTGCCATCAGCAAACACAAGGCCATGGAGACGAGTGCGGGACAGAAGCTCACACACCTGGCGACACAGGGAAACAAACTCAGATGTGTGTATATTTGTGTGTTATAGACAGCGTGTGTATGTGTGTAATATTGATGACCAGTGATGTGACAAGTTCTGCGTTTTATGTGCTTTATTTGGATGAATTGTACTTCTAAGATTAGTTCGTTATGGAATACTTGTTTCAACTCAAACACATTTACAATACAATATGTGTACGCTTTTTCAGCTACACTGGGCAGTGGGCAGCAAACTAATTGTTATCCCAACGGCTACGTTTAGCTTCAATTCATTTTAATTTTAGGCTGCGCTCACATGCATAACAGCAATTATCCAAGAGCGACCAATAACATGTCCTTCCAGCCAATCAAAGCACTGCAGCTCTTCCATTTTTCTCCATTGTGGGATTTCATAGGACAGAGTGGGTTGTATGCTGTACATACTGTAAAACCCCCTGAGACATGTGTATTTTTATATATTTACATAAATCAAATGTGATTAATCTGACTGAATGGTGTGTGGCCTACCCCCTACAGTAAACTATAATGAAGATCATTGATATAAAAAAGCCATTGTTTCCTATAGAAATGATCATCCCTAATCAAAAATACAGACTTTGTTTGCTTTTTAAATGACAAGGAGCAATTGAATGGGCAACAATTATTGTGGGGTGCCCACTTTGTCAACAGAGACAATCTCAACTTTCAAGAAGACCAAATCGAATCTAAAAAAACATTTGGGGATGTGTTTTAATGTTTTTGTATCTGATGAAGTTATTCACCTTTTGACGAGATACCTTTTAACGCTTATTTATTACTTTTACTTCTACTTGTGTTATAAATTAACAATACTTTTACTTTGTACTGTTTTTGTTACCCCTACCATCCCTGTTAATGACTGTACAAAATATTTCTAACCTGTGTGATGACAGATTTAGGGTCCGTCTGGTTGATCCTCAGTATAACCACAGAGACGTCCAGGGCGTCATCGGGGCGCCGATCCGGGCGAAGCTCCTGATCGGAGAGGTAGCGCGTCTCGCCCATGATGACACCAACACTGAGACCTGGAGGCTTCTGGGACGCCGCAGGCACCATCATCTGGGAGAGTAGGAGCAACATCCAGCCCACTACACCCATCATACCCTGAGAGCACACAAGCACGGAACATTAACCCAAAGTACCATCTTGTCAATGTAAGTAACAAAAACATTTGACTCAAGCCCATACCCACCACCCACCTGTTTATATCTTTTACTGTCAATGCCGTTTACACTGTATATATTCATCTGTTTATAGCCTATTTATAATTATTCCATTTATAATTATTCCATGTATAATTATTCTCATCATGTAGACTCCTGCACTGCTATTTTGCACTTCTGGTCAGATGCTTGAACTTACATTTCGTCACTAGTACATGTACTATGTAATGACAATAAAGTTGAATCTGAATCTGAATCTGAATCTGAAAGCTGAAATACAAAATAAGTGACAATATTTCTTTGTCTTGTCCCGTTTTCTTCCAGCTATCAGCAGCATGCACATGTAACCAAACTTCCTGTAGGTAGTGCGGTCATCTTTCAATCAGAAGGTTGTGTGTTCGATCCCAGCCAACATGAAGGTGTATCCTTGGGCAAGATACTTCAACCCGAGTCATTCCCGATGGTATGGCCAATGCCTCGAGCAAGTGGCTCTGTATGAATGAGGTGTGAATGGATGAATGTACAAGCGCTTTAAGAAGTTGTAAAGACTAGATAAAGAGCTATATTTATCTACTTTCGACCTCTCTTTCAGACACCAATGATTACGTTTTTAGTATTCAATTTGGGGTTCAGTAATCTTGGATTAATTTAGAGCTCAACTGTAGGAACTGTCAAACTCCCAATCTTCAAATTGTGTGCATGACCTGCTTTACTTCCTGATTTACAGCTGCCCATATTTAATATAGAGACTATAGATTCATCATATACGTATATAAGTCTGGGCATTATTTATTATGTTAATCAAAGAAAAGTAGTGGTTCGTAGTTTTAGTCTGTAGACATTTGAGTCCTTTTTAGTCTTCAGATTATATTAAACATTTGACTCTCTCTAGTCCAGCAACAAATATCATCTTGTTTCTTTTTCACAAGCCCTGCTTATATTTTCCCTGTGTCCTACATGAACTCCCACTTCTTGCTATCTTGGTTTGCTTGAAAGAAATTGAGTCACACCTTTTCAAACAAGTAAAAAATCGACTTCACCGTGCTGTGGACGGAATAATATATTTCGGACCATCGGGATATAAGAGTCTTGTTTATTCTGAAAATGTCTTCAAAAGCGCTGTAAGTGCTGTAAAACGACCTGCTGGGTTTCTCAAAGAGTGGCTTGTGCTAGGAAAAACAGTGCGGTATGTGAGCTGAATGTGATTATTAGTGCATGTCTCAACTGAAATGGCAAAGCCTACATGATAGGAACAAACTGGAGCTGGGAGGTACTGTCCTCGTTCTGTCCTCCTCTATTCAACAATCACACATTTCATTTTTCAAAGTGTGCAACCATTGGTTGAGCAGGGTTAAAGGCAAACTTTATTTTTGCAAAAGAACTAATCGGGCTTCATGAGACACCCTAAATCTCTCTTCCACTGTCTGCCTTTATTTGAACATAATCTATGCCTGTAGGCAATGTTCAAAGTAAAGTGTTAGTTATTAATGGATAAAATAACCCTGAAATAAATGTCATCTGATTTACCCAAGTCATGGGGGTATGAGGGGAAACATTCCAAAACGCTAAAGGCACACAAGTGTCTGCATCAATCAATGATTGACATTCACCGAGATGAAAAATAACGTTTCTTGCAACTCCTAACCGAATTCCAGTCTAATACAGAAGAGTTTAAGCTCCTGTTCCCACTTCAACTTACTCTGTGTTACCTTTCCCTGTAATGTGAGCAGATCTAAGAGGAGCAGATGAGTAGAGCAAATGCAGTGTGAAATGCCTTGGGCTGAATGAGAGCTAATGAAACCATGATGCGAATGCTACGTTGCATCTCAGCCAATTTCTTACACCACCACAGTCCAGCAGAGCTGAAAAACACCCCAGGAGGAAACATCACGTCCACAAAATTAACCCAGTCTCTGTATCTTTTCATCCTGCCCTCTCCTCGTGTTTTTACTTTGCATCCATGTATGCTCTTCATCTTTACCCCAATCATTTACTCTTAATGTGCCTCAGCTTTTAACTCTTTCTGTAATTCTGCCACTCTGTCTTTCCGGATGGGTGAGTGTGTATATCTGATCCATGTCATCTCACACCCGGTCTAATCAGGCCAGTTAGCCAAGTCAGTACTTTCCCAGCTTGCTCTCTCTGCCCTGGCGCCCACAGACTAGCCTGCAGCTCCAGCAGCACTTAGCATACGCCGCTAAATCACACACCGCTACACTCCTGTCCCAGGAAATTAGTGTCAGCACCAACCAACAGGACAAGATTACACTAACTTTCCCTGGAGTTAGCATCAAAGCTAACATCACTAGATGAAGTGTGCTGAGCCACAGCTTTCGAAATGGTCAACATAGCAGGAAAACTTTGGGTCACTGAGTGTTCCCACTGTCATGCAGCACTTGGATGTCTGCTAAAAATCATTTCCGCTGACTCTTGTGATGAGCATCCAAAAGATATGCAACCGTATCTAATGTCTTAGCATTTATGCTAATATTTCCAAAAAAAGGAAATAATACAAGACGTTAATAATGTAACTATGCAGCAGAATAATTGTCCAGTGTCCTGCTCTTCAACAATGTGTTTTAATGGTAGAAGAGTAACCAAAAGCTGATTTACCGCAATCAAACATGGGAGCTGTTATTTGTCATCATCTAAACATGTTTCCTCAATTGTACAAATGTGCCTCTAAGCAGCAAATCAGTCTTGTCTATTAATGTTTTTATTTTCATGGCTAAAGTTAAATCTAGATTTGTGAAAATGATGTCTTTCTCAAAGCTATGAAAAACACACGATGTGTTCAAATGGGATCTGGCGTTAAGAGGCCCTCAAGCTGCTTCAGGGACAATGAATCAGAGGACGTCATTGTGCACAATGTAACACAACCCAGAGTGATTTCACTGGGATATAAGCACATCTTTTGGTTCAACAATGTTAGCCCTAACTCCTATTAAATAAAGCTCATGTGGGTGTAATTGCTTAAATCTATCAGTCCACAATTTCATTCTTTCATTCATCGCCAATGAAGCAGCTCTACAAAGTGTCTCTAGATGACAACACAAATTAGGCTCGCGGTTATGTGGCCTTGTTTCCCTAAAATACCTTAAAGAGATATTCCACTCCAATTCTGTTTTTTGAATAGCAAACACTCGACCTTTGTGGGCTTTAAATGGGGCTTTACAAGTTAGTCATTTCCTCATTAACGAACAACAAAGATTCATCTGAGTTTAAATGGATTTAAATGATGGCCAGTTTTTTACTGTGGACAACAAATAATATTCAATGACTGAATCTTCTGAAGCACAACCACATTTCCCATTGTCCATTAATGTTATGCCACAATGAACACATTTACAAATCAGTTTGTGTGGAGGATCGTTTCATGGCCACAATTGTTGTGTCTAGTACTGTTGTTATTCCTTTTTCTATTAAATGTTTCCAACTAATTCTATACTATTTCCCCTAATAGGTATCACTTTGACATGCGTTCAGTGCAATGTTAGAGTGAACATTGAATTATACAATTGTAAATGTGGATGCTGGTGGAGACAATATTATTATTGGCCAGCAATAAATACAATTGGAGTGGTGAGCTTCCAGAGAGGGATCATCTAAAAATGAATTTTATACCAACTATGCAAAACTAATTCCCTGTGTGCCCATCTATTAATCCCAATATTGTATGTTCCCTGTATGTCCCCCTTTATTATCCTATTATGAGTGTATCGAGCATTTCCCTCAAATATTGTTATTAACGCACCTGAGAATTGTGTAGTTGAATCTAAAGGTTTTGTAACATTGAGCATATATTAGTCCCTAAATGTAGTTATTTTATTATTAACATTTCCTTCACAGCAAGAGAACACCATGCACATTAACCTTCAACCTACACACTTATGTATTTGGCATTAAATGAGACAACATTTGGCTGTAAGCTTTCCAAAGTCTCAAAATTAAACAGTTTATCATTTATTTTGTGTAATGTGGCACAGCCTCTGAGGCTTATGATAGAAATTGCCACCCTAAAATGATGTCTTGTCACCTCATTTTCTACCACAGTTCTTTTCATTATGAAATGTTCTTTTTACAATTTGGTTTTGTTAATCCCCGCGGTACCCAGTTCCAAACTGAGCATCAGGGCAAGATTTATGTACATATTTGCACTGGCAATCTACATGAAATTAGTGTCTGGATTACTAAAGCAGGAACTAATTATCAGACCGTTTTTTAGGTGCATCCTGCATATAAATCAGATTTCCAAAGACACAGTGCAGCAGTGAAATGGGGGTAATATGGGGTAATGAACCATCAAAGAAATCAACCTTAGAAAAAAGTAGTGATTCTGAACTTGTTAAATGTTAAGTTTCCAAACCCTGAAAAAAAAATCCCTTTTAAGACATGCCACTGCAACTACATGTCAAGTGTGCATCAGCGTAATGCATTTAGAGGAAGTCAAGTTCAAGTTCAGGTTAGGTGACCACAAAGCCACATCTCTCCACACGGTTTGTGTTTTGTAAAAACATTGTGTACGGTTGTGCCTGTTTATTAATGCTGCATTTTTAATTCTAAGGAGCTGTCACTCATTTCTAAATAATTCACTGTAGCTCTCCTACACATGTTTCTGCTGTCATGGTGATTTATGCAGAAAGCAGGATTATTAAGTTGTATCTCCTCCACCACAACCTTCCCTACAATTTCAAATCTGTACCTGTGTGGTAAATGCAAAGACTTTTCCTTGTCAAATTGACCCTTGAATATTGGGTGAGTCTCAATGTGCTAGAATGTGCAGTCAACCACTTTGATCAAATACTCCCCGTTATGTGTGCAATCCTCCTTTAAATGCATTTGCATGAATAAGAGACGCACACTTCACTGATCGCACGCAAGCAGTGTCTCAGATGAAAGGCAAACTGCGCTTCCAGCCCAGTGCACCTGTTTGATAAATAACATGCACATCGACTGAATTTTATGTTGACTACTGCTGTCGGTTTTGCATTTGCTAAACAATGCAACTTCAAAACATTGGCAAAGTTAGCAGTGTTGTCCTCAGTAGCTAGCAGCCAGCGCATAATGTGGTTATGTGTGTTTGATGCTCATACAAATGCAAGATCTGCAAGAAATATACTGTATAAGAAATGTTAAAATAAAAGATCTTTTGTTGGTAAAACCTTTAAAGTGGTTATTTGAATCACTGTTTTTTTTTATAGAAACAGGAGATTAGTCGGTAGCATTTCATGTCTCATTTAAATGGAGAGCAGTTATTTAGTATGTTGGGGAAGATACATAGTGTTCAGGAGTTAAAAGAAGAGTGGGCCACCCACCTTTATTGTTTCTTAGTTTTATTTGGCTGCTGCAGTACTGTGAGAAGCTAGCCAAGCTTGTCACATTAGCAGGCAGTCTGTGCTAAGTTGTGTCTCAGTTGGGTAAAAGAAAATTAAAAAACACATTGCAGATGGTGGTGTGACGTCTTTAAGCACATATTGGAAAATGTTTTTAAAAGGTGTGGAATCCTTTGAAAACAACATTTTGCAGCTTTGTGTGTATTTTTGTTTGAATTGGCAGTAGCTTTCCAAAGTCAGTCTGATGGCAGTAAATGTAATAAATCATTTATTTAAAGTGAATAACATCTTTGCTAATAAAATAAAAAATAGAGCAGTGTTAGATTTAGGAGAAGAGCTGCAAAAAGAGAGTAACGTCTTGATCATGAAATATTGGTCGCTGCCTGCAGTTAGCATGTCATGTGTGGTTTGAATTAGGTAAACAGGTGAATCACAACATCTGTCTTCATCGAGGTAAGAAGCAACTAGTGGTGCACGATAATTATCGGCCCGATAATTATCGGCCCGATATTAGGAATTATGACGTCATCCCGATAAACCCGATAAAAGTATTAATAGCCCCGATAATATACAATATATTTTTTGGGTAAAAAAAAAGAAAAAAAGACTGCTGTGTGGGTGGATTGGGATGAGGGGCGCTTGTTTTTCACTCGGCTCCTCCCGTTTGCCAGTACTGTGGTATTAGTGGTTTAGGAAGAGGGGAGTTTTTCACAAATCCAGCGCTCCCTAACTCATGCCTGGCTGTGACGTAAATGGTGTGCAGCCGTGAAGCCAGGACAGTAAACAAATATGTCGTCGGTAGTATGGGACTATTTCAACGTTTCATTTAAATAATATCATCATCAGTCAGAAATAAAAAATGTAAAGAAAATATATGACTATAAAAGGCAACCTTTCTTTTATAATGTTTTTTTTTCTGTTGATCATATGCACGTGTTTATCATAAGTGATGAACTTCAAAGAGAAGATGCTAAAAATCCTTAGAGGACAAAATGTACTGCTGGGAATAAAATGTGTTTGATCTGAATGTTTCTGTTTGTGTGAATATTTACCTACATTTTGGAACGGTGTTTTTTAAATGTGAGGTTAAAAGAGAGGCTTGAGAGAGAAAGTCTAGCAGACAAGTAAATGTTAAAGCAATGCACACACAGACCAAGCACATCTACTGTATGTTCAATTGGTTTAAATACATGTGTCCGATACTGACAGCTTAGCATTTATCCAGTTGTCATTTTGCATTTAATCACTTTTAACTCAAAAGATGGTGTCTTGAAATATTGCACTAACATATTCTTCTGACAGTACCGAGCAGTTTAATGTTCTGAATCCGATCCTCATTTATCAGATTCAACACACGTTATAATTATCTTGTGACTAAATCTATTAAGTGATTTTGTTTTTATCCACATACTTTGCCCATATTTGTTTATGAGATTCTGCAATATCAGTACATCACTCAGTGTAGTTATGTATCACCTTAGTGTCACTATTTTTGTTTTGTATAAAGATATATAGACAATATAGACATTTTCTCTAAGACTACACCTTAAGTCAGAAGAATTACAATATTTAAAGGATGTTTCTGTAATAGCAGTGTTTAAAAAATGCAGAGAATTTGTGTATTTTTTTCAGATGTATTCAATAGTGTCAGTACAAGTCAAGGTCAGTACAAGTGTTAAAGCGTTGAGAGACAAAATACTTTTTCTTATCTAAAGGCACTTGACCAAATAATACATCTCAGAGGTTAATGATATGTAATCTGTTAGGGAGGGACCAGCAAAATGATCCTGAACCTCGACCCATCACCTGTGGAGTGCCACAAGGCAGCGTCGTGGGCCTCATAGCTTTTAAGCTTAGAGTAATTAAATTAAAGTGGATCAAGTCATTGTATTATTAAATTGCAGGAGTAACTGAATACGTGGAATGATGTCATAATTAGGATACAAAAAAGGTACATGTCTTCCATTAAATACAAAAAAACACCCCATTATGATACCATTCACATGAACACAAATTACTACACTTCATGACCTGAGACTTATCCAATGGCCTCTGACAATAAAAAACAGCTTTCACTTTGTGAATATTTCTCTATTATTTTAAATCTGAAGAAGAAGTTGTTGACATTATAGTACACCGAAAGTGATGCCTTCCAGCTATGAAAATGCATGTGACGTGTGACTAGCATTCTCAACAAAGAAACGCTACATGTGAGTGCTCACACGTGTAACGGCCCCTACACACGGCCGCGGGCGTTGCCGCTTCAACGCTTCTGCCCATTCACTTTGAATGGGGTGACGTCACGAGTCGCCAAACTGCATTCTGGGAGCGACGCGTAGCTTCTCCCGCGGTGCTCGCTGCAAAAGTAGAGCAATGTTATACTTTTGACGCCTCGACGGAGGAATCATAAGCCAGTACAAGCTCTAGCCAATCAAACCGCGTGCTTGTGTGTCAGGGGCGGGAGATTCATGTGATTGGTTATTGGTCGAGTTTCAGCCCAGCCCTCCGGCAAGCGATAACGCCCGCGGCCGTGTGTAGGGGCCGTTAGGCTATGTTGCAGCAGCTGCACACATAGACACAAGTCTAGGCTGGAAAGCAGTTTCAGTTTTAGCCATTTTATTTCTGTACTAACTAAAACAGCAAATATTGCAATCCCAAAGTCTGCCTGCCTACACATTTTCTTTACTGCAGGAACAACTTTCTTGCTACGGCAGGTAACAACAAAGCACATTTCTAATTTCTTCCTCTCCAAGTTTTACTTCAAAAATCGAGCAGTATTCTCAACAATACCACTCGGTTTTTTAGACATTAAACAAGTGTTGGTTTGTGCTCAATGTTGGCTGTTTTTGCCAAACATAATTTACCAGTGTGAGTTTTGAAGGCAGGATAAGGAATAGGGATGTCATCTTCCTACATAGCTGGCTGCATAAATACACATGAGATTGATGTAGCTTTACTAGTTGTAAGTCAAATTACAGAAAAAACAACCCATTAATTACTCATTGTACAGGACTAATTGAAAATGTAAGTACATTAATAGTTGGTTATTTGTTACTCAGCAGGAAAAGTACAGTATTGAGTTACATTATGTGCTACTTTACTCTACAAAACACAGCTCCATCAAACGTTTTTGAAATAATAAATTCTAATCTTGCACACGTCACATCACAGATAGACATTTGGTTTAACAAATAGATAGCCTCGACAATTTTAAAGGAATTTAATAATCCATGTTATTTCAAATTGCTTGCAACATTTGTGTTGGCCGGTTTCTGTTCTTCAGGTTTCAAATGTAGGACTGAGTATGTCATATTTGATTAAACACACATATTTTAAATGCAAGGGCTGCCAGATATTTCCACATTTAAAGTATTCAAGGTCCAGGACTTCATTTTTTCTAACTTTCAAAAGTCTGATATAATGTATTTTAGGAATGTATGAGAATAGTTTATAAAGGTTTTAATAAACCAAACACCAAAAATATTTGATATTGAAAAAAAACCTTTTTCACAAGGTACAAGTTTTATGATTAATGTGAAGGCGCAGCAACAGAGCACTTAGATATGGAAATATTTGCAGCAGAGAAAGACACACATCATAGTCCATAATTATTCACAAACTTAACACTAATGCCCTTTTACCTGTACTACAACTCCTCGATAAAAAAATGAATTGGTTTAAATTGAAAGCAATTTAAGTGCATCCTGTCTGAATATTTCTTATTACAGGTGCACTTTCAGATTATACTTAAATGTGCTTTTCTCTGACCTGGGAGCACCAAGGTTTGTATTTTCCCGAGATTGCTCTGCATTTACTAACAAGTAGTGTGCACCATTATCCACCCACCCAAACATTGAATTGCAAACACAAATGTTTGTTGTCTTCCTTTGACAGCCGATAAGGTCTTGTTTGAAATATCATATTTGTATTTTTTTAACAGTGATGCAAGTGCCTTCCTGCTAGTCCTTGATACAACTGCTTTTCTGCTAGACACTGTCTTTTAACAGCCCAACAGCCTTTTTCCACATTAAAATTTCAGCAATGCAGAAAAATGTGTGTACTTGTGTTGAGGGACACACTTTTGGCCAGCTCTATCTTCTTCTTTTTTCAAGCTTGTGGTATGTGTGGAACCAGGGCAACAGAAAAAGTCTGCAAAAGTTCTGTCATTCATATTTTATTGGTAATAAATATGAATAAACAAGGACAATGCCAAACACGACAAAGGACTCGCTCCCTCGTTCATCGGGGGACTCGCTCCCTCGTTCATCGGGGGACTGCTTTGTGTTTTTTTTGTCATGTGCATGGCTTAATCTTTGTGTTTGACTTTGAGAGCATTTGTGTTTTTATGCAGCAGGACGTGAAGCAAAAGAAAAGCACAACCCCGGCAGAGGAAACTTAGCCAAAGGTGAGGGTTGGGCAAAGGGAAGAAAGGGCATGAAAATAAAGTTATTATGAAGCCGAGCCACGCTGGAGAAGTGTATAGTCAGCAAAGTTCTGACCTTGGAGACCTGGAGAGGCTTTATTATTAAGTTGGTTTTACATTAGAGTTTTTCTTTTTTGAATTTTAATATAATTTCCCTTTCAAAGACGTGAAGGTGAAGCCTTGGCTTGTATAATAAAGATGTAACCTGACAAATGTTTCAGTCGAAGAACTTGCATAATAAGATATAGCGATACGATAAATGGATATAATCAACCGCAAGTCAGACACTTTGGAGGATGTGTCTGTGTATATGTGAAATGGATTAAACTTGTATTAATTATAAACTTAACAGTGTCTCACCCCAAACTGTATGAACAGCAGGGTTACAAGAATAGCGCAGTAAGATGAGCTAAGACTGGGCCATCCTTATGAATATACGATTTGATTTTTCAAGCTTTAAATTATTGAAAGGACCTGAACATTTCAGATGACACACGATGGTTGTAGACAATCATTGGTAAGCCTTGTTAGACAATCTCATGTAATGATTGAGTAAATGTCTCAAAAACTCAATTTGTACTCATTTTAATGCATGTCAAGTGCACTGCTCTCTCAAATAATCTATTATGGATGAATGTGAAGACATTTATTAATTCACCATTCCTTTTATACGGACTACATATTGCTGTTATACGTAAAGGAAATAAAAGGTTTGACATTTTTGAAGCCAGACAGATGTTGAAAGACGACCGCTAAAAACTGTAGATGGATTCAATAATGGACATTTCAGCTGGTCCTATTCCTTTGTTATTAACATGCTTGTTCACATAACTGTATTTAAAAATAGCATTTTTTCTTTGCCATGAAGAAAACATTGTCCATGCAGCATGTTTTTTTCCCTTTCTGCATAAGCCCCTTTTAGACATGCACATTATCTCGTGATGTGCTGCCAGTTTCGCATGTCGGTCTCATGTTGGGAAAAGAGCCAGAATCTCTTCTGTTCAGTCATGACAGCAATCTTGCTTCTTTGGACCGAGTAAAAAAGGCTATAGCAGCAGAAGGTCCAATAAAAGTCATGGTCTTAGTGTAATTATCATCTCTTATGCAAACAGAAAGAAAATCTAACTTAATGAAGGTGAATTAATACATTTTAAGATATTGAGGACATTGTTGGCAGTTAGATCTGTCTATAAAAGTGTTTTCCCATATTTTTGGATCGAAATCTATTTGATTTTGCAATATCATAGAGCAGTAAAGTGTTACTGAAATAAAACCATGTCGTGAGTTAAATAGAAAATGAATATTTCCACACACTTATGGAAGAATCAGGTACAAATTTAATATTTTAATAAAGCAGATCTGCTCACCTCCTCACACTAGCCTGATACAACTACAGACACTAACAGAATATAAACTGGAAACATCTCCCTTAACATCAAAACAAAGTATACAATCTAGAGAAACCTCAAACCTCAAGAACCTCCAATCATCAGACCCGTTTCCATTGCTGCCAAATGCTCTATGTAATTAATTATGATACTGATGTGAAATATATTAGGGGATTTACGACTGAGAAATGGGGGCGGGCGTCCCTTATGCTCGTGATAGTCATTAATTAAGACTCTAATGCTAAATATGTTTAAAAATCTAACGCTGATGAATCCTGTGAGTGGCTTGAAAACACTCAATTATTATTTCTGTCTCATCACTCTTCCCTATCAGTGACAACACATTGTGGCTCTTTTCATAATGATCCTGTTGGGTTTGGATGGGTCTGAAAAATTGTGCTGTGAAAATAATGAATGTCCGTGGTCCGTGGCAAACATTTGATTACAGCTTTTCAAAAGGCTACAGCATGGGATCTATCTTTAATCATACATCTCTGGGCACCAGCGTGTGGTCAACATGTGTTTTTGATGTGTTGCTTATCACTGTTAAAAACTGCACTTGGCAGGAGGAGACAGAGGCTTCAAATGTTCCCACATCACCAGCTGGCTGAGACAGCACCTGTCGCCACTCGCCAGCCTGGAACCAGCATTTTACCTGGAGTAATATATTTTGGATGATTTGCAGATACTTTGGGAATATTTTTGGCCTCTGCTTCTTGCTGCCTGGCAGAGTTCTCAACGAGATCATTCAGGCTACACGCTGACACACTAAATCATGAAGGAAATGAGGTCTCATTGATGAAATAAATCTAGTGACTTGTTGAAGATTTCCTGGCAAGATATCCATGTCATATTATTTGATGATGCAGTTAACACTTGAACACTTACTGTATGGCTTATTATCTTATGGCTTATTATCTTATGGCTTATAATACTTATTATCTCAGTTGCTTTACTGTCATTGCGTTTTTAATGTACCAAATCATGAGAATTACAGATTCAATTGCACAGTGTTATTTTCATCTGTCCTACTTCACAATAATTATCTATTATAGTCTACTTTTTAGGCTTTTATTGGTATGCAAATGTTGTGTTTTTCATTAGGAAATTGACAACACAAATTGCAGGTTTTCTGTTATTTGTTTAAATATTTATCAAACCAGTGCAGGTTTTTTTTCAAAGAGTGGCATACCTAGGGGAATTTGGTGTAAAGTACAACATCTACCTTAGCACCACTATGCAGCACTTAAATTAGGATCTGTGTACAGATTTACTGGCTGATCTATGTAGCTGGAGTAACATTATTTAGATTATTTTAATAGCATAATAGCATTTAATAGCCTGGCATAATCACGCACAGCACACCTTGCTTCACAAACATATGACAGAGGAAAGTCAACAGCATAATCAATAAAAGCAGAGTCAGTGCTGCAGGAAGTCTTATGTGTTTGTACAAATTGGAGAAAAGTCTAAGAGGGAAGAGATAAAAGCATGGAGGACTTTTACCAAATCAATAATGGGAAAGAAAAAAAGAAAGAAAGAAAAGGCTTAATTTCTGTGGAGGAACCTGCCAAACAAGTTCTTAACAACTTTTCTCAAGATGGGAGATTTATATTTGTATCATAAACATGTGCATTATCCTGAAAGTACGCCCTTGGATGGATCTGTATAGGTGGGAACATATTTTAATTTATCCCATCATAACATTTTTTAACCACATTTGCAATAACCAGTAACATCCCTCTCCTGCTATCAGTGAATAGTGAAATCCAGTGAAAGACTGACAACAGGCCCTGGCACTGACATAAAGGAGCCACAGGTGTAAATATGCATGTGTGAACTATCTAAACACGCAGACTTGCTAAACAGGCCAGCAAAGAAAGGGTATGCATTAAAATGTTTAGGTAAGCCAAGGATGTGAGCTAAATATGCTTTCAACTGTAACATTTTAAAGGGATAACCAAAGCAATGCCATGTGTATACCTCTGTATTTATAAATCTTGCAAAGTGTAACTGGACACTGGGGCTGATAAATATCTGTTTTGCAGAGTCATTTGTCCCTGGAATAAATACCAATTGTAACCATTCCTAACGAAATCCAGATTTTTGTGTTATTTGTCCAGTGGAAAAGGGGGTTTAAGAAACTTAAAGGGCCCATGTCATGCTTTTCCGGTTATTACCTGTCCCCTTGTGTGCTATGAAGGTTTTTCTGCATGTAAACGGTGTGCAGAGTCAAAACCCTCAAAGTACACCCTGTAGTGAGTAAAACTCTAAAACAGAAAATACCTCCCCAAAACGCCTCGTTGGAGATACGTCATTGTCCATTGTTTACTTCCTGGGTGCTGTGTCGTAGAAGCACCCAGTAGCCACGCCCAGAACTATGACGTGATACGGTCATGCGGTACCCGGAACCAAATGGGCCAATCCGTGGAGCCGGTATGTTATGTACGCGGAGCCGTTACGTTAAGCCCCCGCTGATTGGTCCAAATTGACCAATCCACAGACTTCCTCACACACACACTCAGTGCAGGCAGCTCTGCTGATTTCTGCTCCCTGGCTGCAGGCTGATAACAGACAGTTGGGATCGCGGCGAAATTCTCTCTGCAGACCCATTCTCACAGCGTTTATCAACCTATACACCTTTTTCTTACTCAATATCAAGCCACACTTATTGTTTTTACTTCGGCTGTGACTTTCTGTGTGCTCAGGATGAGTTTGGCTGTGTTTCGCTGTGTATCACTAAACAAGGAAATCACACCTCCACGGAGCTCAGCGCGATTCACAACGTCCCGACCAATCGGAGCACAGGCTCACAGGGAGCAAGAGCTGCAACGAGCCGTTTAGTGGAGAGAGTGAATACTGCTGAATACACATACTTTACAGAGATGCTGTATGCGAAACCAATGTGAGTTTGGAAAATTGCACAGTATTTTTCTATTTTAATAGACCTCAACAATGGAATTATGATCAGTGGAAATGGCCATGACATGGGAGCTTTAAGATGAACACTTGCTCAAAAAAGCAACATGAAATCACTCAGAAAGAAGCATAATTTAAACGGTTAATAGATTTTAAGAGCTTTACAAACATACTGGAAGGATTATGAGATCATAATTTAATCAATTCAGTTCAATTATATTTGAAAAATGTAGTTATTTTATGCCCCTCATGTGCTCGGGAAGCCAACAGGAAGTTAGCCAGCTCAGCCAAAGTTAGTTTATATCGTACATACAATCATGCATGCAGACTTTTAAGTGCAAACACACATTTTCTTAGAGGTTTAAGGTGTCAAATTAATCTTAACGCTTCATGATAATACTGTAATGAAAAACACATTCTTGATTCTGTTCGCAAACTTTACTCCATAACACACATTAATTAAAAACTTCAATTGTTTTAATCTCTGTTCATATAAAGCTGTTTCAAAGAACTAAGACATATTTCCTCTCTTAAATGAAATTCAATGTGTGCTTAAGGAACTTCTATTTTTACAAGAAAAACAATATGAGGAAGTTAATAAAGCCTCTTGTTCTAAAGCTGAATGATGAAATTCCTTGTGGACTCAACATCATTGGCACAGTTACACTCGGCACACATTGCCAGAGTTTCTTGTTTCGTAATGTAGCTGCTGGCTTATCAAGAGAATTGTAATAACTATTCTTTAAAACCCTCTTTTGGAAACACAATTTTGTTGGAGCAGTTTATTATTGTGCAGCTCCATAGTACCCCTATGTAATCTCCTCTAGTATACATTGTTTTAAATGTATTAGTCATCTCAGAGCCACATTGAGCTAATTGTGCTCTAACATATGTAAAACATGAAATTGAGTAGAAACAATCTTTCCTTGAACCACTCACGATGATCCCAGTTGGAGACAAATGAAGAAGTGAAGTAGAACTGATACATTTATGTGACTGGTCTGTTCTTAGTAGCCATGGAAAACTGAATCAAATTGGATTTAAAATGCTGAAGAATGTCTTAACTAGGCCAGACTTATATCAGTGTGAGCCTAAATCTGTCTGTAAAAGCATAACATTGGAATATAGGTTTTGGGTGTTAAGTTGGCCAAAATGACAGGGCCAGAGAAGCCGCACTGAGGCTCCCATAAGCCTCTTTTTTAGCTTGGAAAAACCTTTTAGACAGGAAAGGTTCAAGAGCCATCATTTAAGGTAACAACAAAGCCTCCTACCAAGCTGAAATGTTCTCACTCTTCGAGCCACATGTTGTGTTTTTACTAATCAAGCTATAAAGCACCCTATTCAAACAGACACAGCAGGGGGCTACAATTCAAAATGAAGCATCCACCCTCTTGAAAGCCGTAAGCTTTTTACTGAAAGATGAAAACTGACATCAAAAGGGACAACATCTGCGTGCCTCTTTTTTTTAACAATGACCACTGCCTATCAATAATGACGTTATTGACTTTTAAATAGGAACATAAAAGTATCAAAGCAACACTAATCAACATTTTTGAAATAAATAATGGATCAAATCACAGCTGTTCATGTAATGTTTAAAGTGTTGCTTCTGAAAGCACAGAGATTCGTCACCAAACCCTGTAGTTCATTTCAGCTTTTTAAACTATTTCAGTGCCTGTCATTGTTTTGGTTTTCTGGCTTGCAAATGTACTATTTTGGTTCAACATTTGTATCAACCCAGCCAGAAAATGCAGGTGTTTTAAGTGAGAAAGCTCTTATAAACCAAATATGTGCTACCTATCCGGCACCACACAGCAGTTAGAGACTTGCTAATAAACACAGCAGAGCATTTAGGAGCTAAACAGTAAGATATTTCCCCCAGGAGTTGGTAAAGACTAGACAGAGAGGCAATATTGGACAATCATTAGGCACAGGCACATCCCTGAATGAATATTTAAGATGCTTAATGTATGCTGGAAGTGCAAATAAGCATTTGTTTGCTAAAACACAACATTCAAAAGGAGATAATATGTCAATGTTTTCTTTACAGCTTGCTATGTTGCAGTCAAGTGGCTGACACGTGCACATAATGAAGCTTTAAAAATAAGAAATGTACCAATCCAATGTCAAATCTTTTTCAGTAACAATATGCCGTCAAACAAACAAAGTTGTACCGAATCTTGAGTTGAGTGTACTGTAGTTGCACCCCTGAAAAAACTCCTGTATTTCGTGTTTTATGCCTGAAAATTACACTGCTTAGAGATGATGGACAAGGACTGTAAACAAAACAAGTCCTCAAGCAGAATTTATTTTTTAGGCAAAATGTTTGGGACCACTTCCTGTCAGTCACAAACACAGGGAAGAAAAACTGGGACACATTGAGAATTTTTGCATTTACAACTGAGAAATGGTCTATAGGGGAAATGACTAAGCAGTAATGTTAAAACATTATTTTACTTCTTCACATTTCTGTCTGATCCGTCCCCCAAATGGATTAGCTTTCAGGTTTTTATTTTTTTACATTCATCAACAGTCAGTGTGAGCTGAGCGAGAGACCTATTTTGTCGGAGGTCTGACGGACTGCCAATACATCGCCTGAAGAGCAAGAAATTAACTTCACATCCCTATAAGGGAACTTTCAAACTGTCACTGACTTGGTAATGTAATCTAAAACGAAATTGCTTTTCTGCAAAGTTTTAAATTGGAGAAACAAGCTAATATAACATTAAAGCGGACCTATTATGCAAAACCCACGTTTTCATGTCTTTTATACATAAACATGTGTCCCCTCTGTGTAAAGAGATTCTGGAAGTTTCAGGAAAAAAGATTCGCTCACTTTTTTTCCTGTCCATTTTTATAAAAACCTGTCTGAAAATGAGCTGATCCGATTTTGGCAACTTTATGATGTCATAACGTTGTTTGGCTTGTGTAAACATTAGCTAATCACCAACCAAGGTAACCAACAAATGTAACCCGTGCCCCCCACCTTATCACCTGAATCTCCAGCACCATTGTGTTATTTTTAACCAAACATCTCTCAGAGGGGCGTGGGGAGAGGCTCCTTATTTTCATCTAAAGTAACAGACCCAGAATCAGCACTTTTGAAACAGGGCTGAAACAGAGGGGGTTATGGGATGCTACAATGGGTGATCTGTTTGGTATTTTGAGCCAAACACTTCAGAGACATGTTTTATATATATCTGAGACCTATAATATATTGATGAAAAACAGTATAATAGGGGACCTTTAAAATAACATTAATTCATGCAGCCTTATAAAGAATAAAAGTTCAAAAATGCCATTTTTATCGACCATCCAGCTGGTCCACCCGTCTGCAACAGAGGCATTTGGTGTTTTCGACTGTTTTCGACTGTTTTGACGGATTTGTTAATTAAAATAGAAACATCAAAAGCTGCTTTTTAATTCATGCTCAAGACGAATAAGCGGCAATTTCTCGTCATGCCTCTAAATCCTCACTGAAACCACCTCTCAAGAAGGATCAAGATTATCCTGATTTTCAGCAGCAAAACGATCTGCCTTTGAGTCACAAAAAATACAGATATGAATTTTAAGATTGATCAAAAGTAGGATTTGATCTCTGAAATCAGAGTCTGAGCAACCACAATTATTACTTTTGGGGTTTAAAAAACCTGCATTTTCAGATCTATTACAATCCGATTACTTAAATCTTATCAGCAAAGTTGGGCTGGAGCTAGATAAGACTTATATGGAATCTTTAACTGAAGGAAACACTTCAACATTAAAGACACACTGATGCACGTGTGTGCAAGCTTTAAACATTTAGTCACAGGCCTCTTAAATATCTTCAAGCTGCGGGACTTTAAAGCTCATTAGAAAAGCTAAATGTGTTGAACTTAGTATACCAGCATCTTCTGATTTCTCTTTACTATTTAATAAGTGTAGGGGGTTCACTGATGATTCAAAGATCACTATTCATTAAATGTAACATTAAACCTTTATAGTCAAATAATGTAAAAATACTGTATACTTGTGTTTTAAGTCAAGAAGTGGTCTGACAAACAGAAGTAGAGCATCATCACAAAACAAGGAGTGCCCACTTAATTCTAAAAATATCAGTTCAAAAACCTGTATTAGTCAAACCCTACTTAATACCACTACGGCTCACTAACTCATTAAATGAGACCACCAACTGTGTTTTGATTAAATGATTAAACAGAGCACGTTCTTAAGAGGCTTTTGGGTTATTAACTTGTGTCTGAGACCGTACTATCACACATCAATATACAGAAGATCAGTGGGGGTCAAATGACTCATTATCATATGTCACTCAGTGCTTTTGTCTGGTAATTACAGGAAAATGAAAACGCTCTCTTTCATCCGCACAATCTTCATGTGAGCGGCTTCTGACCTGTGACTGCATAAAAGGCAGAGCTGTAAAATGTGAAAGCGTAGCATAACGTTTGATAATTCTTTGGACCAGGCAATACAATGTAGCCAATTTGTTTGCCACTGAAAGTCAAACGGTAATGGATGTAGTCGGGCCAAGATGATCGAGAGCAGGCACAGTAGCAGGTTTAATTGGCATTAAAGAAAGCGCTCAGTCAGCAGATGACAGCTGAAGCTCAGGGCCACGCCAGAGGCTCTGTGGCTGCACTCAGGTTAGCATTAATGTTCTCAACAAAACCACATCATCAGAAATCTTATTTTCAAAACATGCAGTTTGTCAACTTCAGTGGAAAGTAAGCTCCAACCAAAAATACTGTGCAGATAAGGGGATTATTTGCTGTAGCTCTTATCTCAGGATATGTCAATACCTCCTTCAGGACAAATACAGCTACAATGCAGGGCAGGAAGGTGCACATTCCACCCACAGGTTCTTTGGCTTTCTCTGTTTTAAGCGTCTTTGTAATTATTCTTCATAAGCTCCAGGTTGCAATCTTGTGTGTGTACTCCTACCTAAAATCCTCTAAATGTTCACAGAAAATGGAGTAGAGCAAACAAGAGAGAGATTTGTTGGCTTTATCCTAGTGTTTGTGACTCAAAAGGCTTTAACTGAGCTGTGAAGAACAACATTTATAAAATAACCTGAAAGATACCAGCGCAATACTCTCAGTGTTGATCAAACAGCCAATCTCAAGGTTATGCTATTACGTTGATAAGCTATATTCTCCGAGACGATGACACAGTAAATGCATGATTATAATTGAAACACTTTTGGACCACTTCAATAAAACGGTTCAACGGGGGTAAAATCTGCATTTTTCATGAAAATAAAGAGACTTCTGCATCGGTGCTCTCTGAACCTTTTCCCACTTGCAGGCATATGTAGATTTGAGCTAATTTTGGGCACTAGCTCTAAAAATATCTTGCACACAATTAAAAACCAAAACACTGAGACCAGGATGACACAGAGCAGTCCGATTGCTCATCACATATCTCAGCTTTTTATCTGTGAGAAAACTCTCGGAAAACGCTCTTTAAAAAAAGATCATTACAACAAGACTGCATAGAGCAGGGTACAAGAACTTAACGTCTGTGTGAATATTACCAGTTTCACTTGGTGCCATCAAAAATAATCTCAAGAGGGCCATCTTGTTAAAGGAAGCACGACAACATGTTGAGAACAGAACATTTAATGTGAGGGATTAAATAGCTTTAACTGCAGAGAAACAGAACAGCACAGTTTCATTTCTCACTACAAGCTGCTTACCCAATGAGCTCTGAACTACCTGTTTTGCCAACAACAGGATGGTTCAGTGAACACCTCAGTGAGATGCATCTTGACATAATTTTAACACTATGTCATGCTGGAGCCAAAATGGGGAGTCAGAATATAGTATGCATCGCATCACTGGGAATATTTAATTTGATGTTTTCCCTGTTAGGCTTTGTTTCAGTAGTTGGTTAATAGCAGAGAGATGAAAATACAATGCCCAACTGAGCAGGAAACACTCTGGAGTGATGTCAACAAAAAGAAAGTGAATAGAAAAGTCGGCTTACTATAAAATACTTTTGTGGTCCTCAAGGTGCTACGACATCACAATCAGAATATATATTGCCGCTTTGCACAATATATTTATATTAATGGAGACAGCAACAGCTTTCGACATCCACTGCTCCCACTCTATTGCGTTGCAATGCCCTACAGAGTTGATCTCTTTTTGTGTCATCCCACTATTCAAGAAAATAGGCTACTGCTGAGCTCAACTATAGCCTCTCTTCCCATTCCCTACAAGCCCACAATGAGTCTGCAATGGCATAAAAGATAATTTGCCAGAAATGATCATGATACACCCCTATTTTTTTTATGCTAAATACCATTAAAATGACTTTAGTGTGATGGAGATGTATGGGAATGAGTGCCTTATATACTGTCACTTCAGGCTCCTATAGATATATCAGACTCTTATAGTTACCCCCCATGTAACATCTGTGTGTGTGAGTGTGTGTGTGATGGCTTCAATGTCCCTGAGAGAAGGAAAAGACACTTCGTGTGTCAGACTTGGCACGAGAAGCAGAAGGAAAACGGAAGAAAATGTGTTTCTACAACGTGACTGCATTCAAAGCCTGAAAACTGTAATTTGAGATATGAATTCATTACACGGCCTCTCATCAGTAGCCGGGTATAATGTGATGCAACAGCGCCGCTTAGCGTCGCTCGGCGCCGTGTCTGAGCGGCTCTGGCGGTGAGTCTCCCCCATCACACGCGGACTCACCTTCGGTGTCACAAAGCGCGGCTGCTGCAGGTTTGCGGTCGCGGAGGTTTTGCGCCTTCTTCTTCGGAGTCCGTGCGATGAATGCTGAGTTTTACTGCCGTGGTCTGAGGGCCCGTGCAGGCAGCCACCATGACCTGTCCGTTTACTGGCATTGTGGTTTCTTCTCACAGCGTCAGTGAAACCAGAGGAAAAGTGTTCAAACTTGATCTGAAAAACAAGGACATAGAAAATGCTATTGCTTATTGCACTGACTGCAGCCCTCAAAATCGCAGACTTGTTGAATTCGACTCAGTTCTATAAAAAGGACGCGCGCCTACATGCTGGTGCCTATATGAGCGATACACACTACCCAATATTCCTCGTGACTCACAAGCATTTTAACAGTTAGAGTTAGATCAAATACGAGCTCAGTCCACGTGCCTGTATGTGCATGTACACGCGCGCGCGTTGCTGTTATGTATGTTTGAGCACAAATGCGTGCGCGTGTGTTTGTGTTCATCTTTTGGGGGAGAGGAGATAGGGCTTATTGAATGGAAAACTGGCGTGAGGAAAACAAGTTAAATTCAAAGGTGAGAAACACAAAAAGTGTGTGTGTGTGTGTGTGTGTGTGTGTGTGTGTGTGTGTGTGTGTGTGTGTGTGTGTGTGTGTGTGTGTGTGTGTGTGTGTGTGTGT
>CALSBZ010002461.1:42868-53102 GCA_943591055.1 Gobionotothen gibberifrons
AGAGAGGGCGCGTTAAAAACAGCCTGTGGCTCCTAAGCGAATATTCCCCTCACGCTCCTCTCCGGTGCCGGGCTCGCTATGTAGGGCAGCAGCAGGTTGTGTGTTGGGGACTCGGACGAACGAAAGGAGTGGAGAGAGGAAAACAAACCAGCCACCCCACCAACCTGCCTATATGCTCCACTTTTAAAGGAGAGCCAGTGTGCGGGCAGATTGGAAACCACTGAACCCCCATTATTTCTGCTCAATATCAGCGTCACCCCCGAGAGAAGAGAGTTATTTTGAACCCAAGCCAAAAAAACACTAATTAATCCAACTCACCCCATTCCCGTGACACATCTCTCCAGGCGGCCAGGTGGAGATGACATTGCAGCCTGTTACTCCATTCGGGTGCCCTCGGCAGGAGTGGGAATCACATAAGACTCTCCTCCGTCAAATTAATCCATCAATTTCTCCTCCATCCAGTCCCCCCAAAAACACCACCTCCACACGGATAAATCCACCTGTCTGCCTCTGAAGACCACCCCCCTCCACCAGCACCTCGCCCCCGGTAGATTGGTAGTATTCCTCTCGGTTAAGATGTCAAACACCGTCCACTCAACGGCAGAGATGGATTGGGGGAAAAAGGTGGAAGAAGAAACGCCGTGGAGGTGCGGGGATCAGTGAGACTCATGAATCCAAAATCAGCCTATTTGGTTTGGAATCTCCAGCGGCAGCCCCGCGCGTTCCGCAGTGAGGGCTCGTGGACAGGTCCGCGCGCCTCCTCCTCCTCCTCCTCTCTTGTCCTCCTCCTCAGGCCGCTCGCGGATTCTTGGAGACTGAAGGGGGGATTCCGTCACAAATAACATCAAAACGCACGCAGACACGTATATAAATCCCCCCCCCCAAACACACTATCTCCCTCTGTATTTTCCCACTCCCTCACGCGCTCTCCGAAAGAGCACCGCACTCTCCCCCCATAACACCCTAAACAATTCAGAATAAGTTTAAAGGGGTCGAATTATTTTTGTAGCTCTGTGCGCCGCACGACGGAGGTGATGCTCCGGCAGCAGATAAAGCGCTGGGTGGAGAGGAATAAGGAAATATTCTCCGGCAGTCTCTTTACCCCGCAGCCCGCCCGCCCACGCTTCGCTGGCTGAAGGTACTTACACATCAGCCTAGTTAATTAAACATATGGGCAACGGGCCTGAATGAGAAAATGATGGTGTGGTGAAGGGTGGAGAGGGGGGTGGTGGTGGAGGGTGACTTGGGTGACTTCATCTCCTCGTCATAAAATATCAAAAAGATGTGGTGAGTTGAGAGGGTGCGCGCAAGAGGAACATTTGTCCATGTCTAGCCCTCCGAAAAAAAGCGACTTCAACTTCACAGTTTGTTAAAACTGATGTGTCTTGTCCTTGTGCCTCTCTGCGCGTCGCTTTTCCTGTTATGTCTTCTCCCCAAAAATAGGACGCAAGAGAGGTATGGCGCACACCATCATCCGTCGTTTATCACCTGGTGTCAACTCGCCATACGAAACAGCATGCGTTTTGACAAGCATCTCTTAATATCTGTGTGTGTGTGAGTGTGTGTGGTTGTATGTGTGTTTTTGGGCTGTGACGACCGTCTCGGCGTCAAACAAGTCACCGCGTCGCGCCTCCGCTCCACAGAGCATCCACTGCGCACAGATAAAACATTTTAATTTCCGCTGAACTGTTGTAAACCAATCATCTAAGGCTCCCTATTGCCAAAATCTAAAATACAGATTCCTTCAAAATGACTGCACCGAAGCGTTTATTGCTGATGATATGTCATGTTCTCTCGTCAGAGCCGGGGTTTGTTAAACGGGTGAGATAAGGGAAAATAGAGCCGACGCTCGTGAATTACACAGCCTCAATTAAACATAATTAGCAGATCAAAACTGCAGCACAGGGGGTCCTCGGGGAGGGCTGACAACCCCCACCCCCCCACCCTCGCTCTCCCCCGTGCCTCTCTCTGCATCTCCCTCTGAGTCCCATAGCGGACAGATGGTGTAGATAGGCTACTGCATGGGGCCATGTTAGCAGGCCGGGGATCTGACTGGCTGTCATAAGCTGAGTTACACTTTGAGGCAACAAAACAGCCCTGTGTAAGCAGACCTAAGGGCTTATTATTAAGGAAAACTTCTCCTTCTCCTTCTCCTCCTCCTCCTCCTCCTCCTCCTCCTCCTTTATCCCTAGAATAAAAATCTCCACCTGTTGATGTCCTCCTCCGTCAGAGCCTCCAAGGCTTGAAATAAAAGAAACAGACGATTGCATAACGTGTACATAAAAGAGAGAGGGACAGACCACGTGATGAGTGAATGGTGGTCCACTTTTCTTCTGAGGAAATAATTCCTGGGGTTTCAAATATAATGGCTCTGACTTTCTTTCATACCATCCCACCCACCACCCTCTCCTCCTGCTCCTTTTCACCCATTAGAGGCGCCCTGTTGGGACAGGCTGGACACAGGACATACCCCCTGGGATCTGTGGAGAATGCTATAGAGGCTTTTAGGCTAAAACAGCAGCTTTTATTTGTACTATGTTAACCAACAATCAGTAACGATAGAGTACAGTATGCCAGCTCTTCCTATTCTATATTAAACATTAAGCTATTTCCAAATAAATAAAATCATTATAGAGGGCCACCATAAATACGCTTTTAAGAAATTCAGTTTCTTTAAATATGATCTAATTCAATGGCATTCATGCCTGCAGACTTCCCTAAAGCGCTTATTGGGACGTGACCTTTCTCAGGATTCTGGTGCAAAGTCTTGAGAATCTCTCAATTTCTCATTTAGTATGCATTCATCCGGTGCAGTAGCACAACACATGGACAGTCAGCTCTGCCCCGTTTGAAGACAGTTGCAGGTCCACAGTGTTGGAAATTCTCGGAACAGGCTTCCCCGTTATTATCACTGATTTATAACCACTGGGCTCAGCTGTCATGCATCTTTCATGGGCCAACATTGAACAGGAGTTACTCAGGCATGTCGTGATGCGGAGACGCTGCCGGACACGCTCACACATGCAGACACTCAGCTCAGGTTCAGATTTGGCTTCACAGCATCCAAACACCCCAGTGAGCCAGCTGCCCAGTGAGTGATAATATAATATTTGAAAACAAGAGAGACCCATTGTGATAATGGGTAGTGTGTCAACTATTTTGTTATTACTCTGTATAATTATTGTAAACAAAAGCTCATTGGTTAACAGTCAAAGCCCTGTACTGCAATATTCCTGTATTGAGGGGAGGAAACAGAGTCTAATTAAAGCTGCTCCAACTATGTAACCAGCAGGCAGGCTCACAAACAAACTGATAAATAAATATATAAATAAATGAATAAATAGATAAATAAATTACAGGGAAGAGAACGATTACACAAGGCCTCTGACAAAAATGATGTGGGCAAATTTTGTATCCATGGTAACTGACTTATTCAGAGTGTCACCACTTTTGTTTTGGAAGAGGCGCAACCCAGATGCATATGGTTTATGTTTCGCAGAACTGTGCTGGGCTACTTAAGTCCCCATTCATAAACAACTGGCCACACTAACTACAGGATGCCATCGACTCATTCACAGACTGATGTGCAGCAGACCCAAATCACACAGTCGCTCACACCGTATACACACACACACCCGGCACAAGCAGCTGATGCAACTAATATGGAAATCTTTTAAAGCACACGCTGCTAATTAGCTGCACAGCTAACTGAAACCAAGTCCATAAAAGCCTGTTACTGTCAACTTTGCTTAAAAATCTTTTTAGTAAGAAGCACATTGTTTCCATGACAACAAGACCTGATGGCATACTTTGGGTTGTATTTTTTACAATCAATTTGTATGTTTTATTAAGAATAGCTTTGTGGATTTTATGCATCTTACTCACTAACTTTGTAAGTCCCTACATGCTGATTCTTCTATTAAAATGTCTTTGCATCTTCACACAGGCGGCTCACACTTATCGGACCATCATCAGTGCGTTTGATTGACAGGCAAACACAATAGAAATCCACAAAAGTATGATTCACTTTAGTGTTTCTATGCAACTGGAAGTAAGCTGGTTGGTAAAGAAAGTAGGTGGGCTGCGTTCATCCTGATGACTGTATGATGAGCCTACGAGATAAATGTCTTCTTTTTTTTTATCTCGACTCTTCCTCCTTTTTTTCTCCGACTGAGGCACTGCCATTGCATTGTAGCTACAGTACATGGCTTTATATAGACTCAGGAAATGAATCACTCCGTCAATAAATGGCAACAAAATAAACAGACATGTATTCAAGGCTCTCTATCTGGAGCACAACGGTGTGATAGCTGGCATTTACCGAGTTATAGATACTCTCTCTAGTCTGTCTTTTTACTTTGTCTCCCTCCCTCTCCTGCACTCTCCACCCTCTCCCCCTCTCTCGCCCACAGAGAGTGGGTGACCTGGAATGAGCTCTCCTACAGGCGGCATTGCTTCCTGCAGCCAGACAGGGGCAGTGTGTAGGTTTTTTTAGATCTCATGCAAGCTTCAGCTTCACTCTCTAGGGTCTACCTTAGTTAAATCATTACCTCATTCAAATGTATGGGCACCTTTGAAAACCACTCGTCTCAGAAATTGATATCTGATTACTTCCTGTCACAGTGCTGATCACAGTGAAAAGTTCATGAGTGCAGCTGCCAAATCAATTAGTCGGAGGTGATGCACTGCTGTGTCTTTTTCACTTGCCCACACCAGCATTTATCCTTCCCTTGAAAAGGTCAGTCAATAGTTTAATAATTAATAGCAAAGAAGGATTTAGAAAGTCTTGCAGCTTGAGTGAAAGCTCTTTCGTTAAAAAATTATTCAAGGTTAAAATAGGTGAACTAAATATGCATTAAAATGAAAATCTCTTATTTAATTCAGTACTATATGTTGGCTTATTTCATAAAGTTTAAGTTAATGAGAAAAGGAAAGTGTAGAGTTTTGAATAATTTATGTTAACTTTAGGGCCAAAAAAGAGCTGGACTTTGTTAACTTTTTTCCAAATGTACGCATGCTAATTATCCATCCATACACATAGTTCAGCTTGGGGTAGTTGTCATAAAACTGTAGAAAATGTTTTTTTTTTAAATAGAGTTTTGGGAAATAGGCTCATTATCTTTTTAAAGCTACAGCCAGCAATATTTTATCTCAGTACAAAGACTGGAACAGCCTGACACTTTTAAAGCCGTACAATAATCAAAGTGTAAAATTGACTTGTTGCGATGTTACGGGACGTTAAGTGTCAATCTATCTCTTCTTGTCTCTGTAATGTTGCCAGGCAACCAACCAGTAGATCCTTCAAGCCTCCAAACTCTAAACCTGTTCAGAAAATTGAATTAAATAGTCTGACATATAACCGGCCATTAAACCACATAGACGTTTCTACAAGGGTTACACACACAATATATAAGGTTTTAAAGGACCAGTGTGTAGGATTCATTTAGGGTAATTTATTGGCAGAATTGAAATATAATATTCATAACTGTTTTCATTAGTGTATAATCACCGGAAATGTAGTTGGTGCTTAATCCAGATTGTATTGCATAATAGGCAATGACAACATAATTAAAATAATGTTGTGTTTGTTCATTAACGGACCAACTGAGCCGCTAGTGTCTGACAGGCTGTGAGCAATTTACTGGCGAGGCGGCCTGAAGGCCTTGGTAGTTCGCTGACGAGCGAGCAGAGGGGTGAGCAGAGGGGTTTTCATCTAGCTGTGGCAGTCACTGCAAGATGCCTATACATCCTACACACTGACCCATTAAATAGTTAGCTGGCTGAATGGTTTTGTTATGTTTAGACTGAGCTAAGCAAGCCGTGTCCAGTCTACAGTGTATGCTAAGATAAATAATTGGCTGCAGCTTCATAATTAATTACAAAAAAGCAAATAGGCATAGTTTACAAATGATCAAACCATCGACATTTAAAGACTGACCTGCAGGTTCTATGAAGTTGACTCTAACTTGGGTATCCAGGCATTCACACGTTGATAATCAGAACAGTCATATGGAGGTCACAGACTCGTGCACACAAAGAAGCAAAGAGCACACCGACTCCTCAATATGACGCACCTCAACAAGCAACACAAAAATATGCAGAAATGATGTCATCCAGTTGATCTGGGGAAGCACACAATTAGACTGTGTTGGTTAATTTGCACTTAAAGCACCAGGGCACACTCTGATGCTCCATTTGACAGCTTGGAAATTCACAGTGCCATAGGAAATCCCATTTGTATATTCATGGTGTTAAATTCTTGGGGTGCTCACAGAGTGTACGTGGGGTACTTTAGGCACAGTGGCTAAGGAGTTGGTGAAATAGAGCGTTTCGTTGTTGGAGGCTGTAGCCAAATCAAACTAATTGGCCCAGTCCACAGAACAATTTGAAATAGCTCATCTCGAGGCTCTTACTTTTTATGGGCTTTTTCTATTATCAGCATAGCCAGAGTGCAGGGTACATTTCTAACTGGCGATAAACAGAAACCAATCTGATATTGAAATGTTGCTCATTTTCAGATGAGACCTCACAGTATGGCCTCTACATACATGATTTACTGAAATGTTTGACAAAACATATGAGCTGTTATAGGTTATAGGTTGAAAAAACTATAGGCTGTTTGCTTTCCAGTGTTTGTCTGTTGGCAAGATCAACAGCAGTGATATACTCGATGGAAAAAAGATTGCAACCTGCAAATATTTACCACTGACATATGCCACTCCAATTATGCATTTTGTGGTTCCTCTTGAGCTCTTAAAAGCTACAAGCACACTCAATCCACTTGTTTTCCATTAACACAAAAAACGACGTAATGGTTCGGATGCAGAGTTTTGTTTTGTGTTGTTGATTAAACATAAATTAGATTTAGATAGACTTTATCTGGGGATAATGCCCGATTATGGGGATGAATCCAATAACGAGACAATAGCATACACTCCCAGCGTGGCCATCATCCAACTGCTGAATGCGTCTTTATTCTGATGCTGGTGGGGAAAGCAGTGGTTGGTTGCTGGCATCAGCATATTGGGTTAATAAAGAGCACTGTGATCAGTTATTGGCTTCTCTGTGGGTAAGCTAATAACCAGAGGCACTAGCCCGTTTTATTTTGAAGGCTTTAAAGGGAGCAGTTATTAATGAAGAAGACAGTCTACCAAAAAGGGAGGCAAAAATAGAGGGATGGATTATGCATCGGTTACATCTGAAAGACTTTCTTAGTTTTTAATTAATCAAGATATTATAAAAAAAAACTCAACTCATATTAAACTGTGATTCCCTCAGCTGATGCCGCTCAGATGATTCAAATGTTGATAATGCTGCTACACACAAGTTGAGTTGGAACTTTTGGCCTCATTTCACATTTATTAGCAAACAGATATAAGACGACAGAGCTTTTCTTTCATACATCATACATTTAGTGAACTTCCGTACGGTTAAACTTTAGTTTGTTTTAAACTAAGTTTGCCTTGAGTTGCTGATATGTATTTTCTTTACATTACCAGTGCAGAGAGGGCTTAGAGACATCTGATCCGGCTGAGCAAAGCTGAGGGCCTTAAAGCAGAGCTCTTAAATACAGGAAATAGCCAATCAGAATGTACCAAGTGCTGCCACATTATGGGGGGGTGGATTTTAATTTCTAGTTGTTTTTCTGTACACTATTTTAGTGTAGGTGCTTTTGTTTTGGTTAAGGTTAAAATATCTACACTATAATGAGGGTAATTGTTTTTTTTGTCGTATTTGTAGTGAGTGTTTTCCCCCCATTGTTTAAAAAAATGGTCTGATCAGCCATTACACATGTTCCCCTTTTTGCTATCATGTCTTACTTGACCATTGTGTGTTTGGTCCTGTTCATTTGTTTGGCTAGCTTAGCCCGATTTACGCTCTGTCAAGTTGACTTCTTCCCTTTTATGGATCCTATATTTATACATCTGGTAAGCAGTTCACCTTCATCTTTGGTACATAAAACTTTAAATCCACCTATGACCTCACACCTGCCAGCTCGGTCCCACAAACAACTATTATGCATCCACCTGTTATGCCAGAATACTGATGCTCAAACTAAAGACAGAAATAATTGCAAAAAACAAATAAATAATGGAACACTCTGATCATAAAAAAATGATAATAAAAAGAACGTTTTACGATGCCACAAAGCAATCATTATTTTTTTTATTTAGTCTAATTTCAATTACTTAAGACAGAAGCCTTATTCAGAAAAAACAGGTTGATTTTCCTCATGAGAAATATCTTGAAGTTTTTCAATCAGTGTCACTGTGACTGAAAGAACATTGCTTTTATTTGACTTTTTAATGGTTATTTCATTTTTCTTTTTTTTTCTTTTGTTATTTTTTGTAAGAAGGGGCAGGTAAAATAAGATGTTCTTCTCCCTGCTCCTTTCCACCATGCGCTATATATATATATTTTTTATTTTTTATTTTTTTAAAGTATAAGTGTACATGCTTTGTTTTAAAATAACTGCCATGTGTGGAATAAACAAATAAATACAAATACATATTCATAAATCATTTTACACCATTGATAACCCATTATTATTATTATTAATATTATTATTATTATTTTTTAATAATATATATAATAATATTATTGTCTTGGATGCATTTATCTGATGACTTAATCATTATTTAATTGATGAAATGATTATTGATTTCTCAATAATTTCTTATTTAATTAATAAAAGACCGTTTCTTTAAATGGGGCCACATACTACATTTGTGCCTCTAGTATATATTAGACAGTGTTTCTGTTTGGTCATTTTAGTAATCTCACAAACATTTATCACTGCTCTTTAGAAATATTACTAATCTGGTGCATAGTGCAGAGTTGGTCGGCAACATCATGCAGTTTTACACACACCTTTGCAATGGGACCCTGCAGCATTTTCTTGGCACATATGGTCTGGTCAAAGTGATCAGTGAAGGCCACATAGACATGGTTGTAGAGGGACTATTTGTCTCTCATGATGCAGCGAGTTTGCCACCTGCTGTGTCATTTTCTTTGACAATAATATTTTCCCCGTTACAACACACCCTTGAGACCAACACAAACTGGCTGTTAACGACTGTCACATTGTTAATTTCATTATAACAAAAGTAGACAAAATGATGTGTTGAGTTATGATTGATAATGGTGGAAAAGGGAAACTGTTATGTTCATGTAAAATCATTTTTGTGCAATTGTTTCTCTGGTGAGTAAACTCGGCTGTGTCTGATATCATTCCCTTGTTACCCTCTTTATAATGGATACTTTATAGTTTGAAAGTAAGCAGTGTATTGAGATATCAGACACTTACTTATTACATTCATTTTGTTTCAACATTGACAGCGCAACTGTCATTTTGGTAGCAGAAAGTACATGTACACGTCATGTACATGTCATGTACACTGATGTTTATCTCCATGACAGTGTACTACTGTATGAAGACAATATTGAGAGGTTTCAATCACAGCCTTTGTTCTTTTTGTTGAGATCAGGGGAGCAGTCGATGGGGCCGTGGTGCTTGTTAAATCTCTGACAGTGCTTTATTTGTAGAAAATTACAAGCTGGTATTCATTTTGTTTTCATTTCATAAATGTGCAGAGCCTGTCATTGTTGTGTGGATCAATAATCTTAGTACGTGCCCTTACAGCAGAAGCATACAATGCCAGGTTTCAGCTAGATTTAATAACAAGACTTCTCATTGAGCGAGACTTGGTTAGACTCTATAACAAACAACAACAAAAAGATGTCTCTGTGTTGCGTGAGTTGTCAGACACTAATAACATTCTGATGATGTCAGTGGCATCATAACACTTTTAGTGGTGCATTGATGGTGCACAATTGGCTGCAACCCGTCTAGGGTCTGCAGAGCTCTCACTCATTATTGGACCAATCTTTTAAAAGGATGCATTAGTCACTTAGGCATAGAAACATGGAAAAAGTTTTCATATTGTAAAACACTCAAGTTACCCTCTGATGTGAAAATTGTTTGCCAAATTCAGAGGGTTGTACAGTATATGTAAAATGTGCTGAACTAATTTATGTGGGGGCTTCCTCTCCTCTGAATCTTGATTGTTGATGCCTGTACATTTCTGCCGCTGGCAACAACACTCAGAGGCGTAGGTGGACTGACCATCATGAGTGGCCAACTGGGACCTGAAGGCCAGCAGTGAGCAGATAGACCCATGACTTACAGAGAGAGAGAGAGAGAGAGAGAGAGAGAGAGAGAGAGAGAGAGAGA
>CALSBZ010002461.1:90146-101139 GCA_943591055.1 Gobionotothen gibberifrons
CAGCAGTGTGTGTGTGTGTGTGTGTGTGTGTGTGTGTGTGTGTGTGTGTGTGTGTGTGTGTGTTGTAGGAGCCGTTGTTTGGGATGCTGACAGCCCCACTGGAGAGTTCATTGATTCGAACGGATGAGGAGTTAAGACAAGGAGCTCTGAACGTTTTCATTCTGGTAAATATTGCATTCACATGCTGCTGGGAAACTTCAAAGTGAGCTGCCAATCAGCGTTACGTCAGGGAGTGAAACCGAGGAAAAATGAACATGACTTGTAGCTTAAGAAGGATTATCCTTTCGGGATAGTATTTCTATCTACAAACGTGATAAAACCATGTGTTCAGAAGTAGTTTTGAACCTTTTGAACCTGATTTTACAACCATGCTTAGTCAGTTAAAATCTCTCTCCCTGGTAGTACAATTTTTCTGATATGCTTCATACAGTATGTGTACATGTGCTTATTGTCCATGCACATTGAGCATTGGAGGGAGTAATATCCATTTACTTTCAGCAGGCATAATGTTAAAAGCTCAGACTAAGGACTTCTAGGAAACCTATTTACAGTAGTTGTGATTTGACTTGTAAGATTACAGAATGTGTCGTTAATGCCTCCACTTTTGATAGATACTGAGATTTATGGGTGACCCAAACTTGAATGGAGCTCAGGAGAATCTATTTGGGAACTACATCATCCAGAGAGGACTCGCCAATCCCAACCTGCGAGATGAGATCCTGGCTCAGGTAGCCAATCAGGTGAGGCCCTTTTATAGCCGGCAGGATGGCAATAAAGGAAAATGTTGGACCAGAATATTTCTCTATTATTGCACATCTCTTTCATTTCTGCTTTCTTCCATTAGGTGTGGAGGAACCCTAACATTTTGAATTCAGAGCGTGGTTGGCTCCTCCTGTCCTCCTGCCTCTCCGCCTTCCTGCCTTCTCAACGGCTGACCAAGAACTTGCTGAAGTAAGAAACGTAGTGAACAAGTGACATATGTTCATATCTCATGGAAATGTCTACGCAACATTTATACAGTACATTTATTGCATGCTTTTCAGTGCATGCATGTCATCTTTACACATGATTCTTTACACATGTTTTCAGTACTTGTTTGGCCATTTTAAAGGACATTTTAGACTTCATTACATTTTCAAGGTGCATAGCATCTGAAATACTGTGAACATTAGCACATTCATGAGGGATATCTAAGGATGAGTTGCTGGATCATGTACTGTAGTTTTAAATGAAAGAAGGGATGTGATGTAGTTTTAAATGAAAGAAGGGATGTGATGTAGTTTTAAATGAAAGAAGGGATGTGATGTCGTTTCCATCTCTCTTTTTGCTCATCCTTGTTGCGGTTGTAGGTTTGTGTCTGATTACGGGCCGGAGGGCTACGACTGTGTGTGTCAGCACCGTCTGCTTCAAGCTCTGCAGCGGTTAAATGTCGGGCCGGAGTATGTCCGCACGTATCCACCCTGCCTTCTGGAGTGGACCGCCAATCGCAAGAGAGCGCGCACTGTTCTGCACATACACTGCTTCGATGGTGAGAACACACACCCACACAACACATGTAGCCAAGAGCTGGTTTTAATTCATTTCATATTCAGATCTAGTTGCCAACGTTTGGATGGATGGGAATGAGAGTGAAAGTGATCACATTACCAAACGTCTTTAGCTAGGTGCCATTGAAAAAGATTAAATAAAATAGATACAATTGAATTAAATAAGGCTTAGATGTACTGATAATTGTCCAACTAAAAGTGTGTGTGTAGCTTTCTGCCCTCCAGCAACAGAGAGAGTCTTGTCTGTATATTTTCACTATAGCAGGAATTTCCTTGAATAGATGTAAGTAATGATTGGCGTATTGATGCATTTTAAACATAATTAGTTAGACTCCCTTTGGTTTTTGACTCCCTTTCATTGACCCAGCCTCACCTTTACTTGTTTTTCGTCTTTCCTTCTTCCCCTGAGCTCAGTCAGTGTGTTCAGTGTCCAGCACCGAAGAGTTATCCGTCTCTCATTTCCTCCTCTCATCCAGCTAATCTGTCCTCCGGCCTCTTGGCAGGCCTACTGAGGATTAGACGACACCTGAGAGCCTCTCTGGTTCACTGGCTTTGTTTGTGTCTGTTTGTTGATGCTGGTGTCTGTGTAAGGCCTCATAGGCAGAAAGGGAAGAGTGCTACCAACTTTGTTTTTGTGTTGCTATTGAGAAACCATTTTATAACCTGATTAAACGGCATTTATTGCATTATAGGATAAAAACACCTCACATCATTTCAAAGTTGCAGCTGTATGTCAGAGGTATATTGGCTTTCCCAAAAGAGAGCACGGCGTCATGTCTCATTCAGCTGTTTGTCTATTAAGTGCTGTTGTTCTCCTGCAGGTGTGTCCTTCCTGTGTCCTCTACACTCCTGGACAACAGGGGAGGAAATGGCTAAAGACATCTTAAAACACAGGTATCATCGTTTGGACTATAAGGGCCATGTTAGCTGAAAAATAAAACATGTCAGAGCTGGTGGGGTGGTAATAATAGCATTTGAAAAATTATGAGAGAGAAACATTTCTAAATGTAGAAGAATCAGTGTCTTAGAGACGTTTTCTGAGGTTCCTTTCTCTCGCACACTTATGATATTTGTATTTCAGAAAGTATCCTTTTTGTTAATGAAAGACTTGGATATTTTGAGTATTTTAATTTTATTAGAACATAACCCTTCTCGCCCCACTCTGTATTTTATTTGTACCCATTGAACATAACCCTGACACACCATTGTATCTTACACTTAATGTATGGATTGGTTTACAAACACAAGCTGGGGAAAGGAAAGAAGATGTTTAGCTGGAACTGTTGATCAGAGCAGATTTGCGTGTGTGTGTGTGTGTGTGTGTGTGTGTGTGTGTGTGTGTGTGTGTGTGTGTGTGTGTGTGTGTGTGTGTGCAGGGGTGTGACGGAGGGCCGTCGGGGCTGGTCGGTGGTGCTGAAGGAGCCGGCGCAGTGGGTGGAGCTGGAGGGCTCAGACTACGTTCTGGACTTGATGTCGGACCTGGAGCTTCCTGCTGACTTCCCCAAACACAGCAGCTACTTCATCATCTCCGCACAGGAACCGACCCGAGTGCGGACCAATGCCAGCATGTGAGACACACATTCATTAAATACAGAAGAATGTGCTATACTTGTGTGCAATTTTGGGTATTATAGTTAAGTATTTATGCTACTTTATAATCTTGCTCCACTAGATCTTAGAGGGAGATAATGAACTTTTTACTCTACTAAAATATGATCAAAAATACAATTATCTTTCTGGTCTGTGTGCCATAAAATGCTATTTCTTCTTGCCTGGAATTGGACCTGATTACAGGCATTAAGACTAACTCTGTATAAAGCCAATGTTCTTGTTGATGGTCTTGTTTGTTTAGTTCATAAAGAGCAGTATTACATTGTTTCATAATCTGGACAATATTCCTTGTAGTATCTTTAAATGTTACCTATGCAATGATGCAATTATTTTACCTCTAATAATTGCATATGTTATTATTCAACAGCGTATTGCGCCAAGTGCTTTGACTTTAAGACTTTCTAACATTTAGCTGACAATTGTACTTTACTTATGTAACAGGTGTGTGTATTTCATCCACCGCTGCTTCAGTACTGACAAATGAGTGTAATTGTTTTTTTGTTTTACAGAAGCCTGTTGGGTGGTGGCTTTGACAAGAAGGATGATTTCATACCTTCAGCCTTGCCTGGCTATGATGGACAAGGTAAACATTTAGGCTAAGACATAAACAAAGACAGAAACGTATTTACAGACAGCAGAGGCTGAAGTGCTCTCGTCTCCTCCTCACAGACTTTGAGCCTCAGAGAGGGATGGATCGTTATCTGGACAGCCTGTTTGACCCTGTGCTGTCGGAGGGGACTGGAGTAAGTTACATCTCTTACTCACACTAACACACTTGACCTCCTGAGAGGGGATTCCTCTGTCAACCATTTACTGTTGGTTACTGCACAGGCCCTGTAATGCTCCATTTCTCTTTGCAGTTGTTGTACTACAGAGATAGTAAAGAAGACAGTTAGGTTTATGTATAATACATAAGAAATATAGTAATGGTAATTAAAGGAGGGGTAGGTAAGTTTGAGAAACAGCCTCGAGTGCACAAAAATTCAAAAGTACACAGCCGAAAAGAATCCGCCCTACTTCCTACAGAGCACCTCCTCCAACACACATGAACGCGCACAAGATCATGATAATGAATGTAAAACAAATGTATAACACAGTTATTGTCAGTGCTTATATTTTTGAAGCTAGCATGTTTGTTTTGTGAAAATATATTACAAATGTTACGTCTAGCTGAGGAGAGCAGGCTGCGGTAACCAAATCAAATCAAGTTTTATTTATATAGCACATTTATAAACGATTTTTGATCGAGCCAAAGTGCTGTACATATAATAAAAATAGCCTACGCGACCGGTACCCAGATCCACATATAAGCTCACAACAGTCCAAGAGAAAAAGAGTCGAGCATGGCGTCAGCTCCGGCCCGGTGTGCTCCATCGTTGAAAAGCAACTCCGATATTGACTCTGGTTTGACTTCTCCTAGTTCCCACTTTCTTTTTCTTCATAATTTGCTGCATTACAGTTCTTATTTTGCGACCTGTAGGTGATGTTGAAGCAAACTCTGCCATGGTGAACGCGTCCTCCTGCAGCGGCTCAGGAGGACTGAGCCGCTGCAGGAGGACTGACCGAGGAGCTCACGGGAAACGCGCGCAATACAATGACGGCGCGCGCAAGTGCACGAGTGTGTGTGTGTGTGTGTGCACGAGATTGAAGGCTGACAGACAGGTCGGCCAACCAGTTATTTTAGCCGGCCCGGCTAAAATAATTGGTCGTAGTTTTTACAGTATTACGGCTTCCACAGATGATTTTTTTGTATGGATTTTCTTTCAAAGCACTTAGAATATGCATTGCTATCAGGATATTAAGAGCATTCCATGGAATATGACAAAAAGTGTATCTCGAGCTGGTTTCTCAAACTTACCTACCCCTCCTTTAATGTAACGAAGGTGCTAAGAATACAAAAGACAATACTGTATTGTCTACTTTTTATTTCAAACAGCAGGAATGTGTTTTGATTTGCATGTGCAAATTCTGTTATTAAGAGGGCTACATTAAAACCCATCAAATTGAGTGATACTGTAGGTCACACTTTGGATTTCAACGTAGAATAGGCCAAGCGTACAGTAGGTTCCTCATTGTATGGCCTTTGCACTTACGGCTTCGAAACTTTGTAACAGTCTTGAACTTTCTATTAGATCAGCCCCTTTCCTTAACATCATTTAAAACTCAACCAAGAACCTACCATGATAGCTAAGCATTTGTGTTCACCAATATTTAGCTTTATTCAGTAGACTGTTGTGTTCTAGTTGAATCAATGCTCTTACCTTATTATTGTTTATGTCACTCTTTTTGTTACCACAGTGCAGCACTTTAGTCGACTTTTGCTGTTTTTAAATGTGCTCTAAATATAAACTTAACATAAACTATCCTAGCAGATTGCCAGAGATGCAGTGTTAGATTACTGCTCTCTGCTCAGTTAAGGCAGCGGGGAAAAATCGTTGCCTTTTAATTTGTAAGGTATTACCCACCACACAATTTAAACTACACCCCTGTCATGAAAATGACACTTGTAGTACGACCTGATTGTCTCTGATTGAGTTAAATCCGCTGGTACTAAGTCTGGTCAATGGTGCAGTGAATGCTGGCCATGTTGGATCTATCAGTCTTCGGCAGCGACGTGCTGAATGTTAGCCGTGCTATCGGATGTGGCTGACAGGAATTAGCATGTATCAGATGTGTTCTACAGACCTCTCCCGCCCAGCAACCTATTACGTTACCCAGTTACCGTAACTGTCACAGCGACTAGATCGCCACGTGATTTCCCACCCAGGCAACACAAGGATCTACTTACGAGGAACTGACACTCTGGCAAATGAAGGGCTTACTATTTAATGAGACATGGCCTACAGACACACACTGCTGTGGATGTATGGGTCAGCGGCTGATTTCTGATGGACCGATGCTCACTTACGAGGGGATTTCTCTGATCCGACATTCAAAAAGTCTGTTTTTTATCTCCCTGTATGTCTCTATAGCATTACTGTTGACATAGACACTTACAAGTTGAAGGAAATTCTCCACCAAAAAACCTATCTGTTACTATGAAATACATCCCCTTTTGGCTTAAAAGGCAGATCTTAAATTGTTTTAGTTTGCTCCTTCATAGTAGTTGGAGTCAGCTTGGATTTCAACCAAAGGAGATAGACTCTGCAAAAAAAATAAGAAAAAACATGTCACAGTATATTTAACTGTTCTACTGCCATGATTTGTTATCGCCTCCACATAGCCCGAAACTTCCTCTGAATATATATTTTTTGTGATCTATTGGTGACATTTCTTTGGAGCACACTGAACACACAGATCAGTTGTGGAGGATGGGAGGCTGCCACCCTCGCCCTGGCCAGGAAAGCTCAAAAGCATGACTGGCACATCCTGCATAACACTACAACGACAGCAGCGCCTCTAAGTAGGCTCAAGTCCCGCCTCCCCTACAACAAGGCAGCTCAATTCCACCTCTGAGGACCTCTCCAGAGATGCATGGTTGGCGGCTGCTTGGAAGCAGGAGTGGGAGATATCTCCCACTCCTGCTTCCAAGCAGCCGCCAACCCACCCGCATTCATCGCTATATCTGGGACCCAGGAGATGGCGCCATAGGAGGAGACGACCTACCACGCCGGCAATGGACCACACGAAACCGTCTACGAACTGGGGTCGGTCGCTTCAAAAACATCGATGAAGAAGTGGGGCCTGGCAGACAGTGCTGCATGTGAGTGCGGTGACCCTGAACAGACTGCCGAACACATAATCACCACCTGCCCTTTATATAGACCACCCTCGGAAGCCAGCCTCTTCGACTTAGGACCAGAGATGCGGGCATGGCTACACGACAAGGAGTTGGACCTCTGACGTTACACGAAAGAAGAAGAAGAAGTTGTGGAATTCTGCTGCTGGAGATGATGGTTTTTTACACTTTTTGTCAACGTTGAGGGTATTTATTAAAATACATTACAACTGCAGGAGCAATGTCAATATTAGCGCTCGTTGTCATATGAAATTAATACAATACCAGAGTTTCAGTACCAAATTGACCAAAATATGACCTAAAGGGATTAACAAAACCAAATTTAGATTTGTATTAGGAACTATCTGATCAAAGACAAACAGGATGCAGAACGACCAGATATTTGCCAGCTTTTGATACTGGATACTATCAATACTAATAATTATAGATTCAAGAAATCAATCAAACTTTATTTGAAAAGCAGCTTTCATTAATTGGATTGCAGTTCAAAGTGCTTCACAGATGACTGACAATAATAATGTCTATGAACCATTCTCAATCAAAAGCCATCATTAGCCATCATATAAGCCGATACTTACATATCAGCCAATATACTGTACCTTGTTTTTTCATGTTGTAATCTGATTCTTAAGTATAATTTCTTTCTGTCTGTCCTCACAGGAAGCAGAATCAGCCGCAGGACTGTCCAGCAGGATGAAGGGGGCTGGGGGGGTTGGAGGCGGTTGGCAGCAGCAAGGGCAGTCAACCGGCCCCCCACCTCCACCTGGAGGTCAGTGAAAAACACAGGCTCTGTTTCAAATACCTCCCTTGTTCACTCATTCACTTGATGGTTTTCTCTTTGGCAGGAATCATTTTCAATTTAAACTAAACAATTTTTTCTCACAACCTTTGTTACTGTATTAAGACAGAGCAACGATGAGACAGCACCAGCGTCTTCAATCACTAACTGGGATCTTGCAATATTGTTGTAAAAAAAAGACAGAGAAAAGTAAAAAAGACTAAAAGACTTACAAAACCTTACTTTATATACATTAGCAAAAAAAGAGGAGACAACAAATAAGCAGTTCCATTTCCTTTGCTTCACACACCATACAGTGTGAACACACTATGTAAAGTCAGGAGGAATCAGTGCAACTTACTTAACAATGAACAATAAAAACAACATGGTTATGGTTTTCTTTGACTGCAATATAACTAAAATGTTCCGACTTTTTTTGCAACTTTATTTTTCAGTTTTTCACAAATACAGTATGTCCAACATTTATGACAAAAAGTTGCAAAAACCAGAAGCCCAGAAACTGCTTAACGACGGACATGACCAGAACATGGAAAAACAGGGGAATAATAACACCTGGGACAGGTTGGAGTGCCACTGGGCAAAATCTTAGCGAGTCTGTCGTTGGAGTAATGTAGCCTGTGTACTACCTTAAATTGGATTAATCCATGTCTAATACAGAAAGAAGAGGTGTGTGTACGTGAAACAATGTTTTTGTTTTTGTATGTTCTCCAATATCTCCTTCCCATGCTTCTTTAGTTTTATCCCATGTGGGAGGGCAGTTATTCAGAATCAATGTATATATTTTGGACACAGCCCCTTTATTAAATGGATTAACATTAAGGACTGAGTGAGCTAGATCTTTAGAGGGTGCACATGGATATCAAATGTTCTGACTTTTAGCTAAATAAAACTAAACACTAAAGACTTCAAGATGAGGTCCATTAACTATGATTCAAATGCACAAGGAGATTTTAACACCTCCCTTTAGTGAATGTAGTAAATCATGTTGCCACTGACAGGTATATTGCCACACAACTTTAATTTATGCATCATATTTGTACTGTGGGAAAGTAGTGTTCATGCTGTGAACCACTTACTGTGTTCATTAATTTTTGAGAGCTTCAATTTTATACTTAATCTAGGCACTGAAATAAAAGAGCACGTAGACATACAGTGTAAAAACACACTGAAGGAACCTCAAACTCTCAATTCATAATTACCAAGTGTAAAAAAAAAACACACTCTTAAAATATGATGTTTGTTTGTCCACAGCTGTGAGAGTCCTTCCCGTGGGAGGCGTGATGTCACCTCCTGTCGCTGCCGTGGCACCTGTAACACCTGGTTCGTATCAAGCGTGAAGAAAAATAAGAGAAAAGAACCCACTCAGTCATTACACATCATTTGTCACCCCTCCTTCCTGTTGACTGTGTTTCTCCTCCTCTCTCCTCCAGATGCCCAGCAGGCTGTTTTGTCCCGGCAGCAGCAGGCCATCGTGAACCAGCAGGCCATCATCATGGTAAACCCTCCGTCTGGATCTGTGTCTGTTTATCTCTCGCAGTTCTTGTTTTGCAGTTAACGCGTCTTGTTTCTCAGGCCCAGCAGATGACCATGCAGGCCATGGCCATGATGAGCCCCCCTACTTCCCCAATCACAAGCCCCCCCATGAGCCCTGTACTCACACACCCTCCCAGCCCGTATGCACCTGCCAGCCCCTACGGCTCCATACCCACGAGTCCATATGCTAACATCCCACCCAGCCCCTACGCTAACTTCACCCCCACCCCCCACGGTGCAGCAGACATCCAGCACAGGCATCCCTACTCCCCCCCTTCTAGACATGAACAAACTCCCTCACGCCCTCCTGCGGACCCCAGGACGCGACCCGAAGCTCGGCCTCAGCCCCAGACATACTCCTCCAAAACTGAGCCGACACAGCCCCAGACTAACGCTTCTTCACGGGTCAGTAACTCTGAGACATGTGAGGTAACAGTCCAGACTGACGTATTACATAAGTCGTTTGTTAATTTATGAAAGATGTTTATAGTCGCTGTTGTTGTAAAGTCTAACAACAACAAGCTACAGTCCCTCAGGACAAATGTTATCCTCAAAACAAGATGCAGTTTCCTTAAAAGGATAGAGTGAGAGGTTTGTTAGAAATAAAATAAAGAACTGTATGTAGGATGATGAAAGGGAAAGCAAATATGTATGACCTTTTAATTAATCATTAAAATCAACAACTCAAGTGTCTGAGAGACGCACTGAGGCTAAAGGAAAAATAAAAACTAACAGAGACAAAACAAAAGAACAAATACAGAGCCAAAGAAACAGAGTGGCTTACAGCATCTGTCACAGACCCTTACTGAGAAGAAGTGAAAGGATCAAAATCAGTCAATGGGATGAGGAAATGCCAAACTAGACTGAGGGCGGTGCAGATGTGGCTCGTTCAACGTCTTCTGAATGTGGTGCATCTTTTGAATATGTCGGTCTTTTTTTTTTGTATGGCAATAATAGTTTTTTTTTAATATGTTTTAGTCACATGAGATTGTGTGGATCTGAAACAGATTCCAGTTTACAGTAAATGTTCACATACAGGACATTTGCTTTGGTGAATTGGTGCATAGACAAGAAGAACAACAGAACTTTTTTACAATAAAAACATTAAAAAATAAATACTATTCAAAATGGAAATATTTGGACAGAATGTTCAAAGATATATTGAACGAAAGATTCACAGTATTAAGAATAAAAGTATATGGAACATACTGTATAGAGATAATAATGCAATAAGATGCCGTGATGCACCATCCAGTTTCTAGATTCCAGTTCTGAGATAAATGAGCATAAGTGCGACATTGACATTTTTCCACCCAACCTCACAGACACTTTATAAAAACTAATTATACTGTGCTGCATTCATAGTCCTGTATTTATACAGTCCCTTTTCTACCATTTACTTTGCCTCGACATTGTCCTGGCTGCGACACAATCTCAAGAGACAATATGTAATGTCTGCAAAGCCTTCAGTTTAAACTCTCTCTCCTCTCCGTGTGGCTTTCAGGTTCAGTCAGGTATGGACAGTGGCTCTCGGAGGAAGGCTCCAGGCATCCCCATAAACAAGGACAAACCAGTCAGGAAGTTTGGTAAGAGAGTGAGAGACAGAGAACACATGGAGAGAAAGTCCCCTCAGTCTCTTAAATCTAAAGTGAAAGAACACCTTTTCCCAGCAGAGCATCACTCCTTATTGCCTGACGTTTTATTCACTTTTTGTTGTTGTGTGTGTGTGTGTGTGTGTGTGTGTGTGTGTGTGTGTGTGTGTGT
>CALSBZ010002461.1:119999-132285 GCA_943591055.1 Gobionotothen gibberifrons
CACACACACACACACACACACACACACACACACACACACACACACACGTCTGTGCAGGTCTGTCCCGCTAGATTCGCCTGAACTTCAAAGAAGACTTGATCTGAAGGAGGCCTTAGGACAGTCAGTGATACAAGCTTAGAGGGCTCTTGGAACAAAATGTCTTGCAAAAATGGTGGACCAGACTGATATTGGCATACTGACCCAGCAATACAATGAGACCCTGACCCCAACCATTATTACTGAACTTAGTTTGGAAACAGCTCAAACGGATCATGGATCTGGGCTCGTGCTCTGTCAGACTGTCAGACTTGTTTGAACCCTGCAGCTCTAAAAACGTTCAATAATGGAAATTCGTCTGAGATATTATCAGTGCATTCGCAGTGAGAAGGGAGGACGAGCGTCCCTCATTCCCAAAATGATCATTAATTAAAACTTCAAAGGCAAAATAATTTAAAATCCATCAGTAAAGAAGCTTGTAAATGAAGAGACTCCTATTTCCTATTTCTATTACTTTTTGAATGTACTGCTTCCTTGCGCACTGTCATGTCTGAACGAAGCCATGAGGAACACTCACTTAAAAGTGACCTGTGACTGAATAACAAAAAGACATCGCTTTAGCAGATGGAGGAAGCCAGTATATTTTTTAATTGCATGTCTAACACAAGGGCTTAAAGAAATAGTTCAACCACAAAATGAACAGTACTCATCTGTGTTGCCTTGAATTCTTGCAGAGTTTTTTTTTATACACTTTAGTTTTATTTCATTTTTGCTAATGTTTAAGGCCCAGGCATGCAAGTAAAAACAAGAATATTGAAGGTAACACATTGCAATAATGAAGCAGTGAGAAATGATTAACCTAATCTGACTTGGCATATCAAACTTTGTCCTTCATCAGGCCGAGGGTACTGGAGATGGACAAAGAGGAGAACAGACATCCGTCAAACTCCCGTAGTCGTCGTCACAGCATCAGCTCAGAGAACTACTGGAAACGTGGACAAGACTCCGAAAAACCCCGGGAGAGCTCAGGACGCAAAGTCAAGATGAGACGCCACTAAGCACTTCTCATCACACATGTAAACATATAAATATACCCTTTCTTTATGCATTTCAATATTGTAATCTTTTTTGACTAGTCATCATTTTCTTGCTCTAGTTTATGTCTGGTACAAGGAGCACAGTCATCATGGTGTCTGTTTTTGATTTGAGTCCGGGTCAGTCGGAGTGCATTATTTGTTTCTTGCAGACAAGCAAAACAAGTCTGTCTGCTGCACAGTTCAGAACCTGAAGTAACTACACTACACTAAGGCTCTGTTGTTAAATTTCCTTTAATCAAACTTTTCTTGTTTCTATGTCCTCAAATACTTCAGAATGGCATGTATTTTTTGTAACCAAGATGTACAGACCACAAGAGCTAAAGAAAAGATGTATGTATGGACTTGTACAAAAGAAACCCTGCGCTGTAATCTAACTTGTTATAATGTACAATACAATTGTATAGCCTTTGATTTGGGGAACCTTTATGCAGAAATAAACTTCCAATTTTTGCACCTACATTTCTGATCCTCACCCTTAATGTGCCATCCCAGACCTTTGTTCACGTCGCCCTCCCTGTCACAGTTACATTTACAAAACACCTGGCAGATGTGCAGCCATGATGTTCTGTGTTATGATTTGATTCAGCTGTATGTCTCCTCTTGTTGGTCACAATATGGTGCATCGACTGAACTGATGTTTAATTGAGTGATGAAAACCTCAGCGTTTGTTTTGGGCTCCTGTTTCAGTTTGAAGTTGCTTTACCTTGTATAGTGACAGAGGCCATGTTATTGCTGTTCTGTATTAAATCAAAAATGTTCCTCAATTCAATTGGGTGATATTTGGGTCAGACAGAACAAAACCAACTTGTTTAACTTGTGTCTGAACACAAGAATGAGAAGGAAACTTCCAGAATAATTTATCCTTCCAATTTGCTTTGTAAACAAAGATTTACAAAAAATGACTTGCTGACTGCTAGGCTAGTCTAGAGTTACACATGGACACAAAATATCCCTGGTTCATAGAAGAAATGACTCTTAAAGCAGGGTGTGGTGTCTTAATGCTATTCAGAAGCTAAGCTACAGTTGTGAACTTAACATTAGATATACAGATTTAGAAATACAGATTTGGTTTGCTATTCATTAAAGGAATAATTCACTCCCAAAATCATAATTTGTTTATCAATTAATCACAACCAGTTGTCCTGAATTTGTGAAGAAAATAATTGTCTTCCTGCATGACTTCAGTGTGAGTGAAGAACCCAAAAATTGAGGAAATTCTTGATGGATTGTATACATTTGGAGGCTCCGCTAAAGAACAATGAAACTTGAAAAACATCCATCATTTCCATTTTTGCCAAACCTTTCCCAATTAAATCAGGTCCACATAAAGTGCATTCGAAAGTTCAAATAACTACCCAATCGTTGTTTGTCTCCACTTTTCTCAATTAGTAAATCATTTCTTTTTTTTCTTTTCTGTTCAAGTTTTGGAAGTTGGGAACCGGTGGTTAGAAAGGGCCCAGCTTTGTTGAACTAATACATCATATTAAAGCTGTAGCGATTGACAGAGATAAACATTTATAACTATATTTTTGCAATTTTAAAGGACGATTAAGATCTATTAATCTAAAAAAATAATATGCCTGATTAATTGATGATGAAAGTAATCGTTAGTTGCAGTATATACTGTATATTTTATTTTGCATGTTTTAAAGTTTCCTTCCCACTTTGTGCTCATATCATCTTCAAATCAATCAGGGTCTTCATACACGAAAAAGAAGAATTTCAAAGAGCAGTGGCCTCATACTGTAGACCCTCTTTGCTGAATTGAATCAAACGACAGTATTGAACAAATAGTGCATTTTGTTGTCATCCTATTCGACCACTTTCAACAGGACAGTTCACTGGTTTAGAGGAGTTTCACTGTCATCATTTTAAACACATTTTGGCATTGGTAAAGTTTTTTCATCGATCATTGTTTATTTACTTTTCTTGGATCATATTATTTAAGTTAAGACAAAGGGTAAAAAAAGTTTGGACTTTTTGCACTTCAATTTCTGTATTCCTCTTATATCTCCTGAATTGTTAAATAAGTTTGTATATTATGCATCCTCGATATTTCCAGAGAGTTATTTATAATTCAATAAAGAAAATATGTCAAATGTATCTGCTTCTTAATATTTTCAACTGTACAGTTCAAGGCAACACATGCTCGAAAACAGTTCTCCAAAAGGAAACCGGATGGATATAAATATGAAAGGGAAAGGTATTTTCAGTTCTCTTTAATAACGTTTTACTGGGTCAAATCTTGGTATAAAACGCATGGATAGATTACGTTTCAGCTGTCATAATTATAATTGTAGTTACTGTTGGGGAATAATTTGCCCTGCATGTCCTCCTTCGCCCTCTGACGCAGCTGACCAACCTTGAGCAGCCGTTATCTCCCTTAAGGAGGGGCTGCCCTAGCATATTGTTGATGTTGCCCGTTTATGACCGGGCAACTCTGTCAGTGATAGTTATTGTTGTGGGACACCAACACATACTTCTCGGGGTGTAGATGACCCCGAGCTATAAGCGACAACAAATGTGATTCAGTGTCCCTCAGCTTTTATATATTGAAGAATGTTGATTATTACACTCTGAACTAGTTAAACCTGGAGCTACAGAAGGGGTCTTCAGAATTGATTGTGGCATGGCATCTCAACCGTGTGGTCAGAATCTGACCACACGGTTGAGATGCCATGCCACAATCTGACCATCAGATCGTGGTCAGATCGTGGCCCGTGACATGTCTTGTGAGTTCTCCGGCCGTAACTCCAAATAAACCACAAGTGTTTGCCATCAAAGCTCCAGTCTCTCTGAGTCCTGACTCCAATTGCTTCAGAAGTTTCCCCCACAGTTACCAATATTGGTCGGGCTAAATAATTGCCTTATTTGTGTGACGACATAAGCAACAATCAATGCTAAAGGTACATGGATTACTTTATTCATTCATGGAGTTAAATGAAATGGTCATAGCTGCCAGAACCATCAAAAAAAATTACAACAGGTATGATAAGCTCTATAAGTGCTGTATGGTCACATGCAAATCTTAGGTCCCAGGCTCCTCCAAGAATGCAACAATAATATAATTAAGGAGTTAAAGAAATAAACTAGTGCAAGAGATATGCTGGCGCATGTAAGATGCAGAAATAAGACAATGTAATACAGACAAGATTGAATAACATAAAGCAGAATATAAAATGAAATACTATACAGCAGATTCAATTATTGTATACTTAAACAAACTATAAATAAGTTGTAAGAAAGTGAACATATAACAGCACACGTATCGGCTACATATGGCGCATGAAGAAAACGCAAGATGATTAATACCAACGTGTTGTGAAATGGAAACACTCACGTAAGATAGAAGGATATCAACATTGTACTTACTTAAACTTCATAGGTAACAGCACATTGTTATCTCTTCTAAATTGAACTTTTTATACTGATAGTATTTCTTGGTTCCTGGTGTAGTTACTCGGTGCACCGGTTCTTCTCCTGGTGGCGCTGCTGCACCTTAAACAACAACTGTAATTAAAGCGCAGAAGAAGAAGACAGCAGCTGTTAGCTAGCTGGATGAGCTATATTTACTCTTTGTCCGTGAAGGAAATAAACTAACATTACACTTTGTTATCAAAGAAAACTGATATACGTATTGAATGAAATCACTAATGGTGGGGAGTTGGACTGTTGTATTTCTCTCTGAACTGAGTGGTAAGTATATCTAACAGTAGTGGAGACATAGCTGTCACTTAATGTTAATCTAACGGTAGCTAGCAGGAGTTTGGCAGCAGTTTGTTCGCTTGCTGCTCTTCATGAAGCTAAACTAGGTCATATTGATAGGCTGATTCATGATGCAGGTTAACTACATGGACATTAGGCTACTCTAATGTTACTAACCTCTGACGTTACATATGTAGACTGTTTTGAAACACTGGAAAGGTTGTCAGCACTGCAGGTAAATACAATCAATGCAATAACATTACTTAATTCAATGTGACACTTGTACTTTCCTTCATGCTACTTTATAACTTTACATTTCAGAAGGGAAATGGCAGCTTTAACTAATCACAATCAGATTAATAATACAACATGTGATCAATAAATAGTGTATCATGTGCTATTCAAAAACGTATTGAGCTCTTGAGGACATTTACAAGCTACCCTGTATACGTTTATTACAATTTGTTTTAGCTTTAGCTTGATGTGCTTTAAAGTACATTGTGATGTTTATACCTATGTACTTTAAATGCACAGTTCTTATACATTGTTGTTTTACTTATTTTACTGAAGTAAAAGACCCAAGTACTTGGTCAATGTGTTAAGCTGAACATGTCAGCAGTCGGGCCAGGTGACTGTAATATAATGTATTGTCATATTTAGTTTTGAATCCCTTTGTTTACGATCTTCTGAGGAGGAGTCAGGTTGATTAGTCAGTGTCATGAATACATTTACTTTATTTATATTGCATCTTCCATGCACTAGATGCAAGTGCTTTTCTATTTAACAGCAACAACAGTTTAAAAAACATTACATAGTACATCAGTTGTCACAATGCTGTCAACCTTTGATCCGTACTGTATCCCACAAACAAACAAAAAGAAAACAGTACAAAGTAAAAAAAAAAATCTTGTACAATTACTTTGTTGTTCTCCCCTGTTGAGAGTATGCCTGATCATTCACTTACAGTAACAACCAGGCGCTGTATCATGCTGCTAACGCTACAAATCTGTCACGGTATAACTAACATATTAGGTATACTTGTAGGGTAATATTGAAGAATAAAACATCTTTTGGAAATGGAATGATGGTACAGGACCATTGCAAGAGCCTATTGGGTAATAGCTTAATGTACTGACAGATCTATATGTTTATCAGTGGCTCCATTTGTTTGCAGCAACATTTGTAAATATCAGAGTCCTTTGGTTAAACTGTTAAATAGTAACCATAAGAATAAGATAAAACAACAAGATGACACAGAATGTATAATAATAGAAAATATGACCCTCTCTATAATTATAATAATAGTAACATCTGTATCTATACGTTGCAGCATGCACATGTATATCACTAACCACTGCAGCAGCATCAACAGGCCTCCTGATGGTAAAGCAGCTAACATTAAACATTAAAGGTGAACTCTGCTCTGACGTTGAAAGTCAGAGCTGAACTTGCTGCAGACATTCGTTGTTGCTGTAACTTGACTAGGAGTGTGGTTGTCATATATTTGACCCCGACGGTGTGACTCGGGCATGTACTGGGTCTAAAAATAGAACATGTTTCCATTCTCAGGCTTCTGTACCCCTGGCAAAAAAAAAGAGGACGTGTACCTCTCAGTAGATTTGGTCTATCAGTGATGTCCTGTGGCTGCTTCACAGGTGCCTGAAGCTAAATATGATAAACACAGTGAACTTGTTCAAGTTGTGTACAAATGTAGCGTATTTATATCATTGTCACATATAACTGCTCTACAAAAAAGCAAGCTTACGGAATTTTTCTAATTTTAAAATCAGAAAAAGCTGCATTATCTGCCGCTATTGCATGATTGGTTCAAATCATCTATCCGTAGGTGTTCACTTTACTTGAAATCGTATTACTCGGAAGTCTGTCATTTATTGTATTACTAATCAAACTATTGAATGACCCATTGTGTCACGTATTAATGATTTTATTTGTTTCTCCACTAACTCCTGCACACTTTTTTCTAATGTGTTACCTGTCAGCGAGTGTGTATTTCCTTCATGCACCTTCTGACTCCAGTCGGTTATTCTGACATCTTGACATTTCTGTGAAAGAAGAGCATTTGCTTTTCAATCATTTCTAGAGAAAACTTTTTACTGCAGTTCATTTTCTCTCTATAACTATAATGTGTTGCTCCTGTCCTCTTCCAAAGGCTAACCACAAAAAAAGGAAAGCCATGAACTTTCAGGGCAGTCGGAGGCGAGGAGAGGATGGCATCGCCATGGTGATTGACTTCCTGCTGTCTAATGCCCGACTGGTTCTGGGAGTCGGAGGGGCCGCTCTGCTAGGGATCGCTACATTGGCGGTGAAGCGGGTGAGTGTTGTTAGCCCACATCAGTGAGTGCTTCATAGGCACTCTTTATTCATCTGTATTTGGAGGAATTCATTACTGCAACATTTCTGATCTAGGTGTTAAGAGCTGTAGAGCTCCTGAACTCCATGAATGCTTAATGCCCAACTGCCATGCTAGCACTTAAAAAAAGTGTCCAAAAAGTTGCAAGTTTACATATCCATTAATAAGTTGGCAGTTAATTCTCAAGCTGTTTTATTAACTATAGTCTGTTTTGCTGGCAAGTACAGTACATACAGAAGGTTGCACAGAGGTTTATTCCAAAGCTATGTTGTCAGGAGTTAAATCCAGAGGTAAAGGAAATCAAAATTGTTCTGTTTCTCTCCAACATATCTTTTTAAGTTAAGTTTTGGGTCATATATGGAACTCACAAAGAAAATACCACATTGCTGTTATGTGAAACCCCAATTACCCACTCTGTGTCATTCTGATATAACTGAAGCAATTAGAACATTCATTTTACCATCATTCTTTATCCCTATACCTATGAAATTATTGAATCCTGGACTGTATGTTAATCTGCTGCCTGGACAACAGTGATGTAAAATATGTAAGTTGTAGTTAATGGACAAAAAATGTGCAAGCTGGTCCTGTTAGGAGGTTATTGAGGCTGAGTCTGTCTTTGTGCCTCTTTAATTGTGTTGCACGGCAGGTTGTGACGGTGCACGTTCTCTGTATGTACTAGCGGTGTGTTATCGGTCCTGCAGTTCAGCCTGTAATCTGTGAGTGTTTGTGTTCAGCTGATCGAGCGTGCAGGACGTGCAGCGGATGATGAGAAGGTGGAGCAGAAGATGGCCGAGAGCTGGGAGGAGTTGAGTTTGGGCTCTGCTTCCCCCACGCTGATCAAGAAGGGCATTGAGGGCGTGGTGATGAAGCATGTTGCCAAGGCAGCCAGACAGCAGAAAGGTATGAGCTCATCTCAGCACGAGTGTTCAGGCAAATAAAGCACACATAAATAACACCAATACATAGAGGTTAATACTAGTCATTGTTTAACTATCTAGATCAGGGGGGTCAAACTCAATTTCATCACGGGCCACATTAGCATTATGGTTGCACTCAAAGGGCCGGTTGTAACTTTAAGACTATATAAAAAGACATAGATAAATATTGAATATAATAATGTATTATATTACATTATTGCCTCTGCTTTGGATTATTATCGGATAGGGTAATAACTTCATAATTAACTACGTCTGAAAGCAGAAGTCTAGGGCAAATAATTGCAAGTCTCTTCAGTGAGAATGTCACAATATGATTTTTTTTTAAAAGCCACATTCTGGAAAAAAAACATTCTCACATTTTGAAAGAGAGAAGTGACATTTTGAAAAAAATATATATTTATAAGAAAAGGGCTAATTTTAAGAGAAAAGGCATATTTTGACAAAACAAGTCAAATTCTGAGAAAAAGTCAAATATGAGATGCATTGTGGGACATGTGGTTTATGGGCAACGTGCTTCTGTAAAGTAGCAACTTTAACCGTATAATAAACACATCATATTCTTTGCAATCTCTTGTGGGGCCACATAAAATGAAGTCGCGGGCCGGATTTGGCCCCCGGGCCTTGAGTTTGACACCCCTGATCTAGATAATCCACAAATTGGCAACACATCTTTTCATTCAAAAATTGCAGAAAATGCTTTTCTTTCATCCCCTTAAATCCAGAGATTTCCGGCTTTAATCAGTTTTACAGTATTTTTTTATTTTGGACTGAAAAAATATGTACTATGAAACTCGAAGAACGCAGACCTCCGCTAAGGCCAATTGTGCATTCACTTGCTCCTTGGTTGGTCCCATTTTCCAAGTTAGGAGGTCGTTCTTTAGACCTCGATGTGTTCATTAACTTTCATTTGGAAACAACTTGGACTTTACGAAGAAAATGATCAGTATTTTTTTATTGCTCAGAGCATTTTGCAATGTGTCTGTTTCCGAGTTATTATTCTGACTTGAGGCGACATCCTGGTGGTTTTCCCGAGTCCGGCACTCATTTTCCAATTATTCAAACAGCACATAAATGTAGCACAAATTCCCCATTCTTCTTAACGGCAAAGAAAGTACAAATAATGTGTGTATCCACCCTATGATTCGCTTCCCCTTAAATGTAATGTGTTTATCCTTGGTCCATGCTTCACCCTTCCACCAAGTTTCCTGAAAGTCAGCCAAGAAGCTTTTCCTTAATCTGGCTATGAGACAACAAACTGAGCCAAAAACATAACCTTCTTAAAGTGAAAATGATTAGTTGCAGCCCTAATATATTCACCCATATGGCTTTCAGATATTACTGACTCCTTTTTAACCTCTTTTTCAATCAGCTGACCTGTGCCAACAACCCCAGACGTCCCCCCCGGAGGTGATTCCTAAAGTGGAGTCAAAGTCCAAGAGGCTGCAGCTGTGCGTCCTCACTCTGCAGGTACACACTGCCATTCAGCCTCTGAGCTCTTAAGGCATAGATTATGCATTCAGTCAGCAGCTGCTGTTAGAGCTCTGCTCAGTGTTGGCTCATTCATTTATGCGTGTGTAACATGTTTTGCAAAGCGCAGTGCTTAGGGGATACGCATAGAGCCCCAAGAGCCCTGCATAATCAAAACACTGCGCCTGTGCTCTGGCTGTGTGGAAGAAGTCAAACAAGCATGAAAACAGCTTTGAGTCAGAGTGAGGAACATCCACACGAGCAGGAATGTTGTGGGTTTATTCTGTACAAGCTACATTGAACAATTTGTTCAGTACATTTTAGTAGAGCAGCTGCAAACGCATGACTAGACATAAGAAGGGATTTAGGACAATAGGATTTGCCTTTAAATAAAGCTTATGCAAATCATATCTTTATTGAATAGTTGAACAATTACATTTTCTACTTTGCATCACTGGAACAATGTTTTCAATCTGTAAAAAAGAAAGCATTAAATTGTTTGTTTTCTCGGTCAATGCTTGTATTTAAATGGCCTACAGCTGTAAAAGTACCACAATACATTCAGTGGTATATTTCTCTGAGGCAGCGTCCATTGTTTCTTGGATCGAGTTGTTTTTGCCATGGGGGACGGTTTTAATATGCTGTATAAATGATATTGCAGCAGCTACTTATTTTATGATTGATTGTTGATCGATCTTTTTAAATGCGTCTTTAACAGCAGTAACCGAATACCAACCACTTCTTTCCTCTGTTGTTTACTTCTTTTCCTCCTCGCTGAAAACGTAGAGGTGCTTAGAGGCCCAAAACCACTTTGTATGTGATATTACTCAAGAGACGGCTTGATGTATTCCCAGGGAAATGTGAAAACTTCCAAACTGTTTTGTTCATATTAGGAAGAGAGTTGGTGTCTCAGTAACAAAGTTAGGCACAGGATTATATGAAATGTCATGTAATCCTATCAAAAGTAATTGTCATTCATGGTATCACCTAGGGATGCATATCGTTGACTTTTTTACGATACCGATACCGATACCACTGAACGATACCGATACTCAACCGATACATATGGTGATACTTTGAAAATGTATCATTCCACAATTACTCCCATGAAGCGCTTTACGATATAGTTAACATGTCAAATGAATATTAAATTCAATTGTGGGACTTCTTGGACCTTTTAGTACTGAGCAAACAATGAAAAATACATTACAAATATGAAGAAAACCGATTATGGAATATCTTTTAGAACACCCGCCATCAGGTGTGCCGCGTGAATAGCACATCTTGTCAATGCAAACAGACCGTTATAGCCCCGTTATAATTCATGTTAAACCTGAGATTCTACTAGAGAACAAATAAATAATAGAATAAAGGTCATGAGATCTCGGCATTGCACAAACAAACAAATCTCATCTTTAAAATCAACATTTGCCTTCACGGGTGAGAGAAAACAAATCCCATCACAGTTCATTTGTGGGACTTTTACCTTTCTAGTGTTGAACAAACAATGAAAAATACATAAAATATGAAGAAAAACGATTATGCAATCTATTTTATAACACCCGCCATCACGGGCCACGGACTCACTTTTAAAATAAGATTTCAAAAAAAAAAAATATATATATTTTTTTTTAAATATATATTTTTTTAAAGTATCGAAACCGGATCTGATTTCGGTACGGTATACCGTAGACACCAGTAACCGGTATTTCGGCAATACCGGATACAGGTATGCATCCCTAGTATCACCTGGATAGAAAATTAAAATCACACCTGAACATACTGGAACCGGTAAACCTTGCATTTGTGTTTAATATTTGTATTTATTGCATCACAGATACAGTAGGTCACATTGTTTTTCAGGGAACTATTTTAAATGATTCTTAAATCATTATTCAAGGATAAAGTAGCAACACTGTGTGAGACTGATCATTCCTGAATGTTTTAAATCAGGCTCTATTTTTCCTTTTTCTACAATGATAGTGACATTTTTCAAGTTACTCATATGAGAATACCTTCAACAATGCAGATATAATGTAAATGCTAACAGGTGTGTGAATACAGTACAGTATCTGTGTGCCTGAGCTCTTGAACATTGAACACGTTTGAACTGTGTGTAGGAGCGCCTGCAGCAGTACTATCACACGAGGGCGGCTCTGGCTCCAGGAGAGATCCGGAGGGCTCAGTCTCTGGCGCTGGACATCTGCACGGAGATCCAGGGCTTCCTGCACAGCCGCCTGCCCGACATGCCGCTGGGAGAAATGAACCTCGGAGGATCTCTTCTGGACGACCTGCAGGTACACACACACACCAGAAGTCCTCTTCTTCTCTTAAATTAAGTCTTGGTGTCAGATAAATGTTTCTACATTTCTCTATAAGGATTCACAAGAGCAGAGCATAAGCATTGGTTAGTTTTCCATATACAGTTACAAGTTACAAACATACAGTCACATAAATAAACACTTAATTTCACCCTTTTAAAAAGATTAAGCCAAACATGCGTTTATATATTAACACAATTCCTCAAAATATCAAAGCAAACGTTATTATTTTTTCTTCTTCATTAGAATAAAAAGGAAATGTTTTCCAATTCAAATTTCACCCGGATTTAAATTGATGCGATATGCATGTCGGCAAGAAATTCCTGAACATGGCTAAAGTAAGGTGTGTGTGTGTGTGTGTGTGTGTGTGTGTGTGTGTGTGTGTGT
>CALSBZ010002461.1:132385-159132 GCA_943591055.1 Gobionotothen gibberifrons
TGTGTGTGTGTGTGTGTGTGTGTGTGTGTGTGTGTATAGGTGGTGAGTGCGGACCATGCCTGTCTGCTGGTGCCTCTGCAGCTGGAGGCCTCTCTGTGGCGCCTCGTCCCGGGGGAGGAGACGCTGCTCACTCACCCGCTGCACTGGATGGTCCGACGGGTCAATCTGGAGTATTTTCCCAGAGGGCGCAGCTACTGGGACAGGTGATCATGATCATACACAGAAACTGTATTTTTGTTTGGTCGTACAGCCTTAATGGTTTCTGTCAATACAGAAAAATGCAGGTCAGCTGGTGTCACTTTTAGATCATTACTGCTCCTTAGCAACAACAACAACAACTGTGTGTCTGTAGATCTATTTTCTACCTCTGATCTGACAGTTTTCTCTCCTGTGTTTATACAATATTATAAATGCCCATGTGTACCAACACCCTTTGTTCTAAACAGGATTAAAATATTTCATATATTGTGTTGAAGCAAGTTATGCAACTTCACTTGCCAATGCTTTTAATACTTTTTAAAAAGTAATTTACAAAGTCATCCTGTGAATTGAGACACTCTGTAAAGGCAGCCTCTCTCCTTGTGTTGCAGGTACCTGGTGGGGGGTTACCTGTCTGCAGAAGCTGTGGTGAACATGTTCAGTAAAGCTGTCATGGAGACGATAAACTGGCCGTCCATCAGCAGCACTCTGGACTGCCTCGTCAGACCGGTGCTGGGAGGACCCGACCTGAAGCTGGAGATACGGTGCGTGTCTGAATGTTGTTAGTCAATTACAGTTACACTCTCTATTATACCTATGTCTCCCATACATGTTAAACATACTTATTATGTGATATAATCAGCTTAAATATAGATATATGACACAAGTGGCTAATGAACTGACAAACACCATGGTTCATGTAACAACTTGGTTGGAACAATGCTGTTTGCAACTAAATATTTGTAAAACAGTATGCATCTTCTTCACCAAAACAAAGTCCTCTTGTGTTGAGCCAGATGTTTTTGTATCAGGGGAGAGGCTACAGGTGGTGTCACAATACAAGTACCTTGGAGTCATGATTGATTCAACACTCAATGTCAAGGCTCAGGTTAAAAAATAGTGTCAAATTCAGTCTGTCAAATGTTAGGTTCACCAGAGATTACGTGTCAACTGAGGCATCTCTGATGTACACACACTCTATGGTTCTCTCACACATCACCTACTGTTTAACGACCAGGGCCCTGTGCTACGAAACTGGTTCAACCTAACCTGGATATGTTTGAGTTAGCCGGTTGGCCTAATCCAAAACATACGCGCTCTCGCTAAACGGCACTACGACACGGGTTACCAAGTGGATCGCTCAAGCCAGCCGTGCCCTATCTAGTTAGGCGCGTTCACATGAAAGGGGTGGTATTTGGAGCATTCGACCAATCACAAACATGGAGAAGCGTACTGACAGCGCAGCGTCATACTTCCTCAATGAAAAGTCAACTATATAATTAGACAAATATGAAGACGTTAAACTTTAAACATCCATGACTTAAACACTTTATCCAGGATAAAAGCCACATAGTTGCACCTGCAAGGTGAATACAGCTGGTAAAAGAAAAAGTGTTTGAATGCGTACATTAACAGGTTTATGATATCACTGCCCGTAAGACACGATCTGACTTTAATTAATTAATAATTGACTCGAGTGTTTCGTCAACTTAATGTGTTGCTTAAAATAATACTTCTGCATACAGTATGTGACACTGTGAGTGTTGCACGGCCAGATACGGCTCAGCTGACTGACGTGCAATATATTCCGTGTGTAAATCGAAGAGATAATACATTTTACAGCATATAGACCGTAACTTTGATCCAGTTACTTATGTTGTGGCAGATATTTAAGTAAGCTTTCTTAACGCTAATATTATAATAGTCAGATTGCTCTGAAGATGGGAGGTGATATTCTATTAATGTTCACGTTCACACAGTCGGTGATTTTTGCCGGCCGGCTTTCCTGCAACGGCAGTTTAAACTGTATTTCCTTTCTCCTGTAATGTATCGCTTTAAACTCCGCACCCTGCTCCGCACACGGAGCTCTGATTGGTCAGCAGGCAGTGCTTTCACTGAGTTTAGCTCTTAGCCTGCAACTTAACCTGGTCCCGACCAGGTTAGCCGCTAAGCATAAGTTACCATGGAAATCTAGCCTGCAAAAAAGAGAACCAGCTTCGTAGGACCGGAAAGCCGGAGTTTTCCCTGAATTTAGCCGGCTAAGCGAAAATCCTGCTTCGTCGTACAGGGCCCTGGTCACATGCCAGTACAACAACATTTAAACCACTGGAGTCTTTGTACAAACAAACGCTCAAAATACTGGACAAGAAATCTGTTTATTCACATCACTGCCCAATACTCAAAAAATACAACTTGTTGAGCTGGGAAAACTAAAACATGCTTTTTTACAAGATTGTCAACGGCCTTACCTCACCTCCTCTTAGACAGTTTATTAACATACGCACAACTGCAACTAGGATCACAAGAGGTGCAGCGAGAGGAGATTGCATTGTTCCACTCAGAAAAAGTTCTTTCAGTCAGTCTTCTTTTTCTGTTAAAGCTGCTCAGCAATGGAACTCAATCCCACCTCCAATCAGAGACCAGACTACATTCACTTTATTTAAATCCAAACTCAAAACCTGGTTAGTGAGGAATCAGCTCTGCCAACACTGACCCAATATTCTGCTCCTTACAACCCACTGCCTGTGTTTTAACATGTTCTTTTGTTTTGTTTTATTGTTCTGTCTTTTAGAACATTTTATTTAATTATTCCAGTAATGTGTGTTGCATGTTTTAAATTGATTGTATTTACTTGTTTAAAATGAAATGTGTTTTAGGTTGACTTTTAAAATCTGTCCAGGGACTACAGATGAAAAATAGCCTCTTGGCTAACTCTGGCACATTTACAGCAATGTTAATTAATGTGCACTGTCCCTGTTAAATAAAAGTATACATTCATATTACTTTATCACAATAATCATAACCCATTTGAAAGCCTTTTTTTATGAATAATGATGCAAAATGACTCGTGTCTTTAGTACATAAAAAACATTGTTTTATTGCAAGGATCAAAGGGTATTTTAATTATGTTGCATTATAAACACTGTTGAAAGGCATTATAATTGTATTTAAATTACTCTCAGTGGTCATCGGGTGGTTTAAGTGAAGTAATGCGATGAAGGCAGAACACACAAGACTTAAACATTTTTTAAACGTATTTGTTTAAAGTGTCATATCAGAAATCGAGTATTTCAATTAGACTTTTTGATGATGGTAATGGGTGTTTACACAACTCACTGTTTTCCCATAAAATGTCCCTACAAAAACTAAATCGTCAAACATCGTCCAGATGAAATGTGAATGTCCATAATCAAGTTTAGTTTTAGTATCAAATTGTTATGTAACTCCTTACCTGCTAGATATCAAAATTGGCAATTGCCCTGTGATGTTAGTGTGTTAAACTCCATGCTCTCCTTCTCTGTAATGAACTTTCCTCCTGTTGTCCTCCCTCAGGCCTTTGGATGAATTTGGGGCAGAGAGCGGGGATGAGCCCCTGTTCATCTCCATGCTGCCTCTGCTGAGGGAGGGGGACGTGGTGCTGAGCGCCCAGACGGAGCTCACCTCTCCCTGGGTCAACGCCTGGCACCTGTCCCTCTACCCCTGGGAGAACCAGCGTCTGTCTCAGCTGGACACGGCTGACGGGGGACGCCGCAGACAAACTCTCAAAATCCTGAAGGCGGTGTGCAGACTGAACCCCGCTCTCCGGCCGCTGGAAGCCGCGCCGCTCTCCAACCTCATCCTGCACCTCAGTGACGGGGAGAGCGACTGGTCCGAGAGCAGCCTGCACGCCCGCTTCCAGCAGTGCATCACGGAGTTGATTGGCTACCTGGAGAAAGGAGCGCTGCACAGTTACTTCAAGCCAGCGGTCAACCTGCTGAGCGGCCTGTCAGAAGACCAGGTGGACCAGATGGGCTTCATGCTCTACTGCGCCGTCACAGAGCCCGAAATACTGCTCATATAACTGTCTGCACATACAGCACTTTACACCTCTCTGACACACACAGATCAGAGGAGAAATCATCCAACATGTTGTGTTATTCCCTCTGCCTACTCACGTTGTTCCTCCGTCCTGCTTTGACGCAAACCAACAGGGTACAGTTGGAAACTGGCCGGCCTGTTAGAGGAGGAGAATCTACATGAAGACGGATGTGAAAGTGATAGTAAAGCTAAACAAACCACTCCGAGGAAAGGAGACGTGCCAAGAAAAAGGAGCAGAGGAAGTGTTTATCAGAATGTTTGAAACTGTTGCCAGGCTTTCATCCAAATGTAATCGCAAATCCTAAACGAATTTCAAGAACATCATCAAAAGAAAAACCCTTGTTTCCTTTTGTCCACTACTGATATTCAGGAGTTGGTTCAGAGAGATAAGCCAATTCAAAACAATGATAGTGTTGCAGAAGAAGAGGGCGTAAACAAGATGGCAGGACAATGGAAATGGCGCCAGTCCGACCTGAACAGGAAGTCAATGGAAATATGACATTTATTTTCGTTTCACGTATCTATGTGAGGACGATACATCCGATCGGTGAAGCCTGTTTTAATCAACCGCAATAAATCCTTTCTTCAGCCGAGCAAAAGCATCAGTGGACTTTGAAGTCCCATGCTTCATGAACATCATCATTTCTTCTCTAAGTCTGTTTCTATCGCACTTTGTCTGAGTTTGCTTTTAGAGCTACACCAACTTTTCCATCTCAGCCAACAGTAAAACCTTTTTTGCAATACTTCAGGATTTTTTTTTTGGAATTCTCTTTGTTTCCCCTCAGGTTTTTAAGCGTCAATAGAAATTGCTTATGAAAACAGATGGATGGAAACGCAGGATGTGCCTGACAACACGCAGCCAAGTCTGCATTTGAGTTTGTGGTATTGTTATTTTACATTGAGTCAGTGATGGGCCATGAACAGCTCGTTATACAAATAAGCAACAGAGGACATGTTATGCTTAAGTGCATCTTTCTAACCTCTTAACTCATGAAGTGTGCTCTGCATTAGTTTCCTAATTAGCTAATATATTCTAAGTAATAATGACCTGCTAAAAAAAACTGGTTTTAATGCACTTATTAAATCATTCAGTCCGTCTGTGTTGGACTTATTTAACACAAAGTGTATATTTTATTATCCTGCCGGTTGAGGTGTGCAGTATTTGATTGTCTTGTTTATTGTTCAGTCTGTTGCCAATCTCGCTTGGGTGATGACCCTTTAAGTTATGAGAAAAATCGCCTAATCATTTTATGTAGTTGCTTTTAAACACCGTATGAATGTTTTTGGCCATTTCTTCAGTTCTATTTTTTCTTGCTGAGTGAGAGAAAATAGATTTTTCTGTGTTTGAACAATGAAACTGCAAATAAAAATGAAATCATTTGTTTAGATTCTCACGCAGTTGCTCTGAATGTTTATTTTCTAACAAAAAAAATCAAGCATTACAAAGAGCAGGTGCCCGAATGTTAAAACTTTTCTCTTTGTAGTTTTTTTTATTTCTTGGTGTTACGTTCCCTACTAGGCTGGGGGAACCAAAGGGAAGTAACAACATATAAAATGACCGGGAGAGAGAAAAAGGAGAGGAAACGGATCTCTGAAGCCACAAGATGGTCTTTTGATGGACAAAAGAAAAAGGGCTCACCAGCACCAACTTGCAAAGCAAACTAAAATAAATTAGAACACAAATATACACTGGAGCACATCTCCTAATTATTAACAGATCACAGGTTTCACACAGAGACAGAGACACCATGCTGCACACATGCAGCCAGAGGAGAAGGAGAGACGTGTAGCGCAGTGGATAGAGCCTTGGTGTTGGGATCAGGGGGTCACAGGTTCAAACCCCACTACAGTCAGCATGTCGTTGTGTCCTTGGGCAAGACACTTCACCCCAAATTGCTCCTGTGGGGATTGTCCACAGTATTGAGTATGTAAGTCGCTCTAACAAGAGCCGCAGCCTTCCTCAGGTCCTTATGGAGGGGATTGGGAGCATCTGAGGGAGAGGCTGCACCTGGAGACAATCAGGGGGAAAGAGAGAGACACACACCCACAAACACCCACACACACCCACTACGGCACGGTCTGTTCTTTTCTTTTTTTTGTCAGTTTTTTTTCACTTTTTACGACTGTCGTTTTTTTCTACTGTATTATTTTTCACTTTTTTCGAAAGTTCTGGACTTGTCATCTTTTTCACTTTTTCCAACTATCGTTCTTTTTCCGTTTTTTTGTCCGTTTTTTTTCACTTTTTCGAATGTCGTTTTGTTTCCGTTTTTCTGTCTTCTTTTCACTTTTTTGAAATTTCGTTTATTACATTTCTTGGTCTGTTTTTTTTCACTTTTTTGACTGTCGTTCTTTTTCCTTTTTTTGGTCAGTTTTTCTACCGTCTTCTTTTTCACTTGTTCCGACTGTCGTCTTTTTCACTTTTTTCGACAGTTCCGAACTTGTCATCTGTTTCCGACTGTCGCTTTTTTCACTATTTCCCACTGTCTTTTTCACTTTTTTTAAATGTCGTTTTTTTAATTTCTTGGTCACTTTTTTTCACTTTTTTTCGACAGTTCCGAACTTGTCATCTTTTTCACTTTTTCCAACTGTCGTTTTTTTCACTTTTTTCTACCGTCTTCTTTTTCACTTTTTTCGAAAGTTCCAAACTTGTCATCTTTTTCCGACTGCCGTATTTTTTACTTTTTTCTACCGTCTTCTTTTTCACTTTTTTCGACAGTTCCGAACTTGTCATCTTTTTCACTTTTTCCGACTGTCGTTTTTTTCACTTTTTTCTACTGTCGTTTTTTTCACTTTTTTCTAATGTCTTCTTTTTCACTTTTTTCGACAGTTCCGGACTTTTCATTCGTTTAAATCCTGATGCTGCGATCTGGCAGGCGGTATCGCAGCATCAGGACTAAAACCCCCAGGCTCAGGGACAGTTTATCCCAGTAACAGTATTGAGATAGCAGTCAGGTGAAAGTATTAAGGTAGAAGTATATGAGGAGCTCTTTTCCAAAACGCTATATATCCATTTTAATAGTTGTCAGGAAAATGACATTTTTTACCTAGACCCACACATTTTGTTAATATTAAATTTATATATAGGATATATAGCGATTTGGCATGAAACGTTGATAGAGCAGTGAATAGGTTCAGTACACAGCAAAAATGGCACAACAAATTCAATTTTCAATTTGGCTTTTATAGCGTTTTGGAAAAGAGCTCCTCATATATTGCAGCTTGAGGGGAGTGTGTTGGCGCCGTCTGAAGTCCTCCACCAGCTCCTTATTCTTGAGTGCTGAGTCAGGACTCTGTACTCCCTGTCGTCCTCGTTAGAGATGAGGCAGACGATGGCAGAGTCGTCCGAGAACTTCTGCAGTGGCAGCGTTGTGAAGTCTGCAGTGTAGAGTGTAGACAAATGTAGTGAATTTACTGTATTTAACGGATTTACACAAGCTTTAATGGTTTAGTCAAGGTTTTTATGTTTTAGTAAAGGTTTTACTGGTTTCTAATAGTTTATACAAGATGCAAACGTTTCTCAACGTTTTAATGGTTTATAAAAGTTTTGAATGGTTTATTTAAAAAATGCTAGTTCTCTCAAGGTTTTATGATTTTTAAAAGGTTTTTTTTTGGTTTCATGGTTTCACTGGTTTCTAAAAGGGTTTACTGGTTTGAAAGCGGTTTTAATGGTTTAAAAATGCTTGTCATGGTTTATACATGTTTTACTGGTTCATGAAGAGGTGTCACTGGTTTCAAAAATGTTATACTGGTATATAAAAAAATCTTCTCTAAACACGAGGGGCCAATGAAAACGTTGTCATGTTGCCGTTGTTCAGCCTCGAAACATTCATTAGCTAACAATGACATTATTGTTCTGTTAACATAAAGGGAGGTCAGGTACTCTTTAAAACAGTTGGTAGTTATGGGTACTTTTTACTTAAGTGCATTGTGAAGCCCATACTTCTTTACTTTTACTTGAGTAAAGAAGTTTAGTCAGTACTTTTTAAACACGAGTATCTGTACTACTTGAGTAAAGGATGTGTGTACTTTTGCCATTTCTGATGGTGGTAATGGTGTATACAATATGCAAAGGTTTCTTAAGGTTTTAATGATTTATAAAAAGGTATTAATGGTTTATTAAAGGTCTGATCTGTTTGATTAGAATTTGCTGGTTTAAAAAAAAGGTTTTTCTGGTTTATGCAATTTGTACTGGTTTTATAAAGTTTGTAATGTTTTATAACAGTTCTCACTGGTTAATCGAAGGTTGAACTTGAACCAGTTTTACCTTTTCTTTCAATTGTTTATTAAATTGATTGTAAACGTTTTTAATGATTTCAAAACAGTTTTACAAAAGGTTTACAAATTATTTTTGTTATCATTCATACAGATACAATTCACAACTTAATACAATACAGCTTGCACATTTTTTTTGGATTTATCCTATCCCTAAGGTAATGGTTCATAAATGGTTTTACTCGATTATAGGGTCAAAATACAGTGCCTCCCGCACAGGGAATCAAATGTTTTGTAGATCTTTTTTTATTCATAAAAAAGTTTAACTGATCTGCAAGAGCCTTTATAAGAGGCTTACATTACATGGTTAATTAAATAGGTTTTAGTGGTTCAAAACATTTTAATATTTGTATTTAAGGGTTTTACTGGTTTATCAGAGATTTATAAAATAGTTGTAACTGAGATCACTGAGACTGCCGTCAGCCTGATCACCGACGGCGACGAGACGGCGTACAGAGAGGAAGTCAGAGCCATAATATCTTGGTGCCAGGATAACAACCACAATCTAAACGTCAGCAAAACCAAGGAGCTGATTGTGGACTACAGGAAGCAGCAGAGAGAGGGACATGCCCCCATCGCCATCAACGGGACTATGGTGGAGCGAGTCAGCAGCTTTAGGTTCCTCGGTGTCCACATCACTGAGGACCTGACATAGACTCATCACACTAACGGTGTCACCAAAACAGCTCAACAGCGGCTCTTCTTCCTCCGCAGGCTGAGGAGGTTCAACATGGACTCCAAGATACTCTGCAACTTCTACAGGTGCACCATAGAGAGGATCCTGACCTACAGGTGCACCATAGAGAGGATCCTGACCTACAGGTGCACCATAGAGAGGATCCGGACCTTCTATTGACCTATATTAACATAATAATGTTAGTATTTTACCTTAAGATTACAATAAATGTGTTAAACATTTCTATTTTTTGTCTCCGACTTTTGGCCACTTTGTGAAATGTAGACAGGGCTATTGCATTATACATTGAGCAGTTTCTTCTCCTTTCCACCCTCATTGATAGAAAATGGAATGGAAAATATAATGAAAGTACATGTCTGGTAAATGCAATACATTTCAACACCACCAACCTAACATTAAAACGTTCCCAAGTGATTGACAGCAGGTTTCTTGTTTCAGATTGTATGAATTTTAGAGCCCAATACCAATCCAGCAATAAAACCAATTACTTAGGCCACCTCATATAGAACATAGTTCTTTAATAAAAGAAAGATGATAACAAAAAACATCTAACTCCCTAAACAAACGTTTTTCACATTTAGGGTCAACAAATGGTGACTAAACAACTGGCTAGGAACCGACTGAAGTGTACAATTTAGAAAGGCAGTGTGTAGTATACTGTCCTATAGTGTTAAACATAATCTGAACAATTTATTATTTTAGTTAAATAAGGGCATCCGGGACAGCACTGTATCACATTTTATACAGCAAAAGCAATCAGAAGGCAATTGTGTTTTCTTTTCTTTTCTTTTTTAACATGGGGGCACAAAGACCCTCCCTGAGTCCACGTTGTCCTGGAATGGCAATTAATATATTATATTTTTTATAATCCTGCCTAGTTATAATTTATTTTTATTAAATGTATAATGTAATCCTGCCTGGTTTTATGAAACCCTGTTTATACAGTACATAATCTGTGTTTACACTGATAAACCTATTTAACACACCCATGTTGGTTTAGTGTGAGCATGTTACAAGAGGGGAAGCACCTAAACAGAGGTGGGAAGTAACTAAGAACATTTACTCAAGTACTAGTACAATTTTGAGGAACTAGTAGGCTACTTTACTTGAGTATTTAAATGTTTTACTACTTTGTACTTATACTCCACTACAATTCAGAGGTAAATCGTGTACTTTACTTCACTAAATGTATTGAGTTACTCTACAGATTAGAACAAAAGATTAGAACAAATTATGTGAAATATAATAGACACTTAAATAAGACTTTATATCACATGGAGTAACATTCAAGCTCACCTGCAGCATGCACCTTTGCCAGCTTTGATAAACACATTAATGCATCAATAATTATAATCAAAACATGTTATATATTATTCTGAAATGGACACATTTTCATAATGAGTAGCATTTTGAATGAAGGACTTTTAACAGAGTATTCCTACACTCTGGTACTTTTTACTCAAGTAGGCTACAAGATCTGCCCATCCTCTGCATCCAAACCAAAATCCATTTTAGGGCCGGCCCTGGTATATCTGAAAGTGAATGTATTTCCAGCGGGTGTTTTTATTTAGAGTGTTTTATTTTGACACCGGTGACCGGAAGTCCTTGAGGTCCAGCCTGGTTTTCCATGAAGCGCCGCTTTCGCAACAGCACTGAGCGGCACCGGCCCGGCGTCTGTCACATGGCTCAATATGGGTGAAGGGTTTTCGGTTTTCTGGCGGTCACCGAGCCACAAGTAGTTTCTGGCTGAAAGTACGCACACTTATTACGAGAAACAGGAACACGAATCCCGGTACTGAGTATATCTAACCGTGTGACTGCCGCCCGCAGGGAGTTTCGCTTCTCCGTTAAGTTTTCTCTCCACAGCTGTTCCTGAAAACGCAGCTTGTTTACGTGACAGTTGTTAATGCGGAAATAAAACTCCTTTAAGTTTTTATTCCGTTCATTTCCATCGTGGTTGTAGACAACTGCGAAACAAGTATTCAACATCCCGGGTTGTTGTTTTGGAGTCCCGTGTGAACAGCTGACTCACCGACGGAAGTCCGGCCCGTCCCATGGGACCCGGCCCGCTGTGACGATGATTGGGTCTCCGGACCTGCTGGCCTTCACCGGCACCGAGGGGTTCGGGGAGGGAGATGACGAGCAGGTTCTGCCCGAGGAGCTCTCTGTCCCCCTGTTGCCTCCACCAAACCCCTGGAGCTCCACCGCCCAGTTCAACAGAGACTTCATACTGGTGGCTGAATTCTCAGAACAGGTGTGTGTTTGTTTTTGGATAATAATCTGTTCCTGCTGTCATACTGGGTGAGAAAGGATTCAATAAACAAGACATACTTTCACTTTAACCTTTGTTTTCTGTGTTGAAATGTAAATAAGTAAATGTAATAAAGTGCTATACTTATACATCAAATCAAGTTAAACTTTATTGATATAACACCTTTTATATTCAAAGGTAACTTTGCTTCTCAAACCAAACACATAGGCAATTTAAACACACAAAATACTGATATACTATCTCCCCCTTCCCAGGTATAACCAGAGTACTGTGATTAAAAGATCACTTAATACCAACACAGGACTGAATAAAACAGAAATAAATAGGTACAATTAGAATACAATAAGGATAAAATACATTTCAGTTAGTAAGTAGCAAATACTTTTGATGTACTTTTACTTGAGTATTTCCACTCTATGCTACCTTATACTTTTACTCCACTTCATTTTGGAGTCAAATATTGGACTTTGTACTCGTCAACAATTTTCTGTCAGTTTACGTTACTTTGCAGATTTGGATTACCAAAACCAAATATAAACACATTCTGATACATATTTATGGTTTAAGCTAGACAACAATCTTTATAAAGTGATTCAAATTAGCATTGCATTTACTTGCTGTGGAAATGAAGCAATAGTACATTGATTCAGGACTTTTACTTCTACTTGAGAAGTCATCATGTGAGGGAAAAGTGGAAATGAGATAATACTTTGTTGATCTCCTCGGGAAATAAAAAATGTGACTGCAGCACGTAAGGCAGATTATATAAAGATGTTTAAAACAATAAGTCCTCCATAGTTCTGCTAGTAAACACTGCTCTATACAATTAAATACCTGAGATCAATTTACATAAATGTGCTGTAAGTGTACTACTGTTGCAAATAATAAATAAACCAAGACTTAAACAAATAGTGCATTTCCTTTTGTTATCCTTGGTATTTTCACAATGTAAATAATATAATAGTATATAATAATAACTATGTGACATAAGGTGTTGAATAATAATAATGATACATTGGCAAATTGCATTGTTTTATTAGTTAAGCAATTTGAAAGAATAACGAAAGTTCTTCAACAAAAGAAAAATGAGTTATTTAATTATTTGATATATATTCTTTAAATAAAAAGTGTGGTTGTGTTGCTTTTATTTCTCTTTTACGATTATGGTGTGCCCATTGAAAGTGAGTGTAATTAAATGTATCCAGGAAGTCTCAATGAGATTAACATCTCTTATGTAAAAGAGATTAAATTACACAAGTACTCTTCAAAATATGAGCAGTCAGTCACACAAAGCAGCCATTGCACACAAACCAGTTTTGAAACTGTGAAAGTAAAGTGATGCTGATTTCTTCATCCAACCCTTGCTGAAATAATGATGACATGATTGAAAAGTGTGTGAATCTCAGTAGACAAATAAATCACACAACATTAAAGATTCTTAGTAGAAACTAAAAGTAAAAAATAGGACCATCTGCACTTTTAGTAAACAACAACAACAACAACAACAACAATGCCTGGTAGTATTCTGTACCTGTTTTTGTTGTGTAATTCTAGCCAATTCTCTATTATGAATGTTAAGAAATGTACAACAATGAAATATACAAATATATGTTATATATTTTTCATTTAATCAATTGATAGTTTACACTCAACATAATTTTAGAAAATACTGAGAAATAGCTCATCTCAACTCCCAGGTTGACATTTTCAAAGATATATTTGATTTACAATTACAAACTCAAAACAGAGAAATCCAATATTTATAAAACTCAATCCCTTAATCAAATCAGTACCTTTGTTCCCTTATTAATTGATGACTCTCCATCAACATTTCCCAGATCCTGAGGTGAACTTTACAAATGTCTTCTTTTTTTCTTTTTAAATAAACAGCCTGAAAAACCTCAGAAAGATTCAGTTCAAATTATAAAGAGCAAAAAGCAGAATTTACTCAATGGAGAAGCTGCTACCAGAGATTGTTATGGTGCTTTGGCTTACAAAGCAAGTACAATTACAAAATATAGATTATCTGAATGTAGTGGGCGATTCACTTTTGTACTCAAATGACTGTTATTTTTAGAACAACATCAGACCTTTTAATGTATCTCAGTGGTAAGTGAAGTCTTCAGTGATATTCAAAAACAAAAATAATTGTAATTGTGACTCTAGGTAAATATCTATTGTATGTTGTACTGCGTCTCTTCAAACCTCTGCTGTGTGTTCACAGGTTGGACCCAAACCTGTGCTGACGATACCGGACGACCCCAGGGTCATCGGATTGTTCGACCTGAACCACTTCTCTGTGCGCATCATGTCTGTGGACTACCAGGCGTCCGGCCCGAGCCACACCCCTCCTGCATCCCCTGGCCCCCGCCTCAACTTCAGCGAGGACTCCAAAGTGATTCTTGGGGATTCGGCGGACGATGCATTTGCCTATGTGCACCACATGACCCTGTATGACCTTGAGGCTCGGGGCATGGTGCGTCCTTTCTGCGTGGCGTACATTTGTTCCGACCAGAGGAAGCTGATGGAGAACTTATCTGAGCTGTCGACAGGCTTCTCTCAGGCCTCCGACAGCCTCAAGACGGGGAACAGACAGGCGTTCTCTATGGAGCTGCAGAGAAAATTACAAGAGCTTGAGTAAGATTAGTATTTACTTTGATGAAATATTAATATACATCTCCATGTAAAGACATTTCCATATTGGACAATATATCACCTGATACCCTTCAAGTTTCACACAGCCCAGAGTGTTAGTCCTGATATAAACCAACATTGTAAGAGATTGAGAAGGGCTGTCTTCACAGTTGGAATTGCAAATGAATATAGGAAGATGAGTGTTTCAAATGCAGTTAGAACAAAACAATTCCCCTTCAGTCTGTGTGGAGATATCATAGGCGACATCTAAAATCAACATAACATTAGTATGCTTTCATCTGTAAATTGGGGATTTCAACATATTGCCCCTGGGAAATATACATTTTTGAGAAAATAAAACCTTTATTTTAAAGGGGACCTATCATGCAAAATGCACGTTTGTACGTCTTTCATACATGAATATGTGTCCCCGTGTGTCAGGGAACTCACCAAGTGTCAGAAAACACAACCCTCTCTCTTTTCCTCCATACCCAAATCTCTGAAAACGGGGCTACAGCGGATCTGATACAGACTGATACAGATTTGAAAATAGTGTGACACGAGGAGCTCCGCCTATATGGGCAACTCTCCACCAATCAGGGGAATGAGAGGTTGCCGTGGCATGGTAACAGCATGGTAACAGCATGGTAACATGACGCTCGTAACTCGGCCCCCTACTTTGCAGGGGGGCGTGGTCAGCTGCAGTGCATGCAAAGACAGGGTGAGAGGAAAATAGAGCAAAGTGAGGAATGGCTAAAATGCATGATCTGTTTGGTATTTTGAAAAAAATAACGTATTAATATACCTTATATAGGTATGGGCCTACAATATATTATTCAAATATAGCATGATAGGTCTCCTTTAAAGTTTGACATAATAGGAGAAGGTTTAGCTGGGTAACAAAAATCATTGAGAACACAAAGTTTAGGGCCTTCAGGGAATTTCATCAAATTTGGCACAAAGGCCCATTTGGACTCAAGGATGGTCAAAGTTCACTCTCACCTTTGCAAAACGTGTTTTTGGCCATGATTATAGATTATGAAAATTAAACACAAAGTCAAATGATGCCATTTTGGAGAAACTTGACTAGTTGGCAGAAGGTTATAGCCGGGCTGCAGTTCATCGAGTGAACAATCTTTCCTTAAAATGCAGTTTCTTTTTCTACTCCAGAAACTTTTTTTAGACACCACAACTTTGGTATTCTGTGAAATATAAAGAGCTTTTCCCTGGCGGCGATAGAATGAGTCCCATTGTGTGAACTCCTTTGGCAAGGGCTTGAATGCTACAGACGTTCATGCATATGTAAAAGCCCTGCACTCCAGTTTTAAGTTACTCTCCAAGGCTGCTGAATAAATCAACTCTTTCTGACTGTTTCAGGTACACACGGCTGACCCTGCATCAGGAGACTGATCCTCCTCCAAGGAAGGTAAACGCGAAGGAGGGAGAGAAAGCAGATGAAATTGAAGCTGTAGAGCGTTCAATCCTAAATCATAGAGAGCTCCTGCGCCAGGTCACTTCCTACCCGAACAGGAAGCTGAAACATCCTGACTTCCTGCCTTACGACCCAGCCGACTCCCTCACTGATCCAACAGCGTTACTGCCTCCTGAGCCCGGTCCCTCCCCCTCCTCCTCCTTCTCCTCCTCCTCCTCCTGCAGGTCTGAGCGCCATCTGAAGCCTCTCCAGGAGCTCTGCAACTCCTACTTCCTGTCTCTGATGAAGGAGCAGCTCGCTGACACAGAGCGCCGTCTACGTGGCGACAGGAGTGTGCTGCGGACGACTAGCACCATACAGTCGTTGTCCAGGAGGCTCACGCTCACCAACTTCCTGTTTGAGCTTTGGAGGCCAGAGGAGGGATCTGAGGAGGAGCGAGAGAGCGCTGAGGCCGAGCTGCAGAGGGCGACGGGGAATAAGAGCGGCGTCGAGGCCTTTCAATCAGAACCAATGAGCATGGAGTCGTTCTGCTCCTGCGTGGAGGAGATCCCCATCAAAATGGAGGCAGGAGATGACAGGACAATGACCCCTGACCCCAGCGTTGCCACGGAGATGACGGGGAGTGTGAGCAGCAGCGACAGCATCGAAGTGCTCGGGACGGAGAAGTCTTATCAGACCCAGCATGGCTCTGACAGCAGAGGTACTGAAAGACAATTAGCTGATAGCTTACAGTGAATATCTTTTATTTACTAGGTTGATGTGTGTACTTTAGAAGGAATGAATATTGCAGTATTTGGCCTCTCTGACACGGTTCCCTCTCTTCAACAGAAACCTCAGCCGGGATGACGGACTCCTCTTACAGGCGAGCCGCAGTAGATTCGGGCATCAGGCGTGGCAGAGTGTACGCCAGGCGAGCCAACAGTGAGGACAGCATCGAGGTTCTGAGCACCACCGAGTCCATCTTTCCTGACGACCTCACCGCCATCACCGAGGAAGAGTCAGATCAACAAGCTCTTACTAACGGCTTTGAGAAAGAGGAGGAAATACTGGCAGAGTGTGAATCTGACCATGTCCTCAAGAAGAGGAAGACATTCAAAGCAAGTACTTCAGTTTCTGAGGATGAAAACGAGGAGCAGGCTCAGGAATATGACGGTCGTGTTGACGGAGAAGAGACCTCCAAGCTAAACACTGTTAGTGGTGAGGTTGTAATGAAAGAGGAGAAGGTCGTTGAATGTTTGACGAGCAATCATGTCCATGAAGTCAACGGTCCGGAGAAGACGTCCAAACCAATGCCAGGTAAAACATCTGCTACAATATTTATGCCTCAAGCACCATTTAAGTATACATTAACAATTATTCGGCTAATATTAAAAACATAAGTTTGTCAAAACCTCCTCTATTTTATTCTGCTTGATTTCACTGGATCAAAACATATCGATATGGAAATAATCTGCTCCAGTTCAAAATGAGACTACACTTTATTATGACAAGTAGTCCAGCAGTATAAAAGATTAGCTGTGGACGGATAAATAAACAGACAAGCACCCAATAGTTAAACAAAGCTATGAAAATAAGACAGAGTTTAATAAACCAGAAATAGGCATTAACATGAAATAAACTGTTATTTTTTAGATGAAGTAACGGTGGAGTCGAAGCCTCGCTTGTCTGTAGTCCATCGGACGGTGCGGTCGGTGATTGACCTTCATGTGAACTTCGCCCCTGCTGTAGCTCTGGCGGAGGTCGACCGCTGGTCTCCGCCCTGCGCTCCTCTCCGTCTGCTGAGCGTGGACGAGGCGTCCGACTGCACCAGCATCACCGGCTCCACCGAGCTGCCGTCTCCAACTCAGAACGTCCACAGCAGCTCCCGCTCCCATCGGAGGAGGAGGAGGAAGGCCGGACTGAGAGCCCTCAGGTTCCTCAAACAGAACTCCTTCTCCCAGCATGCCTTGTTTTGTCTCCTGAGCGGCCGGCCGCTGGTCGTCATCGGAGGCGACGAGAGTTTGGTCAGGAAGCTGGTGGACGCTCTGAGTCTCTTCCTGCCGGCTCCCGGTCCTGATGGGAGCGCTGTGAAGGCGTCTCTGACCGCAGCGCTGCAGCTGACCGACCTGCTCACCTGGAGACTGATAGGAATACACAGGTACAACAATTGTTAGATGTTGATATATAACATTATTATATTACCATTTGTTTTATGTCTTAGCCCTTTCCTCACTTAGTTAATGTTTATGCTGAGATATCCTGTAGTCTTTTCCTGGTTGCTTTCTTTCATGTGATCAGACCTTTTGTAAACTGTCCATATATTAGTGTACCTACAGAATACCAGATTTACGTCACACTTAAAAAGCCATCCAGTAAATGCCAGTTTGTTAAAGCCTGTAATATTTGTGCCACAAAAAAGCTTTTGCTAATACCTTTTATCTTGTTTGCATAAAAAAGCTAATCAGATTTCATTTTTAATCAATACATGTACATCTTTGTTAATGTTTACTGTAATCCAAAAGCTCAATGCACCATAATACCATTATTGTTAATGTGCTCATATGCAGTCAAATGGAGATGTTGATGTTTGATCTTGACTTTGGGTATGATTTAAAAATCGATTGATGGATGTTCATGTATATGTTTCATGCATAATGTGATGTTTCAATGTGAAAATGAAAAGAATTAAAAACGTATAAAAGTGACATACTCTTCTTCTCTCTTTAACCAGATCCTCCTCCAGCTCTCTGGCCAGCATCCTTCACTCTCTGACTCGCTACAGTCGTTACTTGGCACTGTTGGACCTGGACCAGAGGACGCTGCAATGTCCGTCGTACTCCGGCTCTCTGATTGGTCGACTGGCTGACCCTCACTCTGGCATCAGCCGAGGAATCACCTACCTGCTGCACCTGGAGAGCTGCCTGACTGCACTGGCCAACCAGGCGCTGCTGTGCACCTTTAATCCTGCGTTACTACGTCCACACAAAGCTGCAGGGAACGATGGCGCAGAGGAAAAGGACTTCCTGTTGATGCGGGGATTGTGCACCAGTGAGAATGATTTGAAAGTGATGAACTTCCTGTGTGACCTCATTAAACAGCGCCACGCAGGACGTGGACCACCGGTTTTAAGATTCTCTTACAATTCAATGCACTTGCATAAGAATACATATACAGCATAAACAAATGGACAGAAATAAAAGACTAGTCATGAAGATAGTCTATATATTATAATACCTACAGCAGTGCACTGATTCATCTAATCTAAGCTGTGTTGTCTGACACCGAAGAATCAGGCTTTTATGTTTTTATCTGCAGTGATGAATGTTTGTGTGTATGCATGATTTGTACTCCATGATGGTGTTGGTCATGTATCTTTAGGTTACTGGACACTAGTGCCGCTCTGGCACCGAAGACTTTTACTGATGCTGGCAGCCTCCACACATGAAGTATCAACTTTTATTGGAGTGCGTTTTTAAACTGAAGGCTTATTACTGAACGACATGTGAACTCTTTTAAATTAAGATTGAGCCGCATTTAAACAATGTGTAATTGAAAGGGACATTTCAGATTGTTTGGAGTGGGTATGCACGAGAAACATATGCAGTCAGTGGTGGCACATCCCAGTCTGGAGAAACAGATCGGTGTCCCAGCTAGAGGCAGCAGCAAAACCTATTTTAGCCACCTAAAAATCAGTAAAGGTTTGAGTGTGTGCTGTATTTAGAATAGTTTAACAGCTTCAGCCTGCTGCCAGTCCTTTTCCTAGCAGGAACTAAAGCTGTTATGTCTGCTGTCTTCAAGATCACCAGTCAATTGACAAAAAAAACTAAAGTTGCTGGTTTATTCTGCATCAATCAGTTCGTTTTGTTGTGTTGCTGTCACTTTGTTGAATCAGAACTTACCATTTACAATACCAAAGTCACACAATAACAGAAACACACCAAGGCAGAATAGACCAGCAACTGCTAAAATTACTCTTTTTGTCAATGGTGGTTTTGAAGAGAACATAGAGAACATCTTCAGCTACTTACAGAAAAGGGTGATGTCAAGGTGCAATGATAATATCCTTAATATAGCCTACCCTTAAATTGTCTCGAGTCATTTTTGTAGGTGGCTAATACATGTTTTTAGGCTGTCCTCGAGATCAGAGAACCCTAACCCTGCTCGTGCCCTCTTAACTGCAGATCGCCGACTACTGTAGGTTAGACACTGACTCTGGACAAGTGCCTCATAAAACCCCACTTCATTAAATACGAAATGCCCCTTTAAACTCTGAACTGAAGCTAATGACAAAGCCTTGTTTAACACTGTACTTTTATTTGTGTTATTTTACTGTTGCAAATATGAGCCGATTTAAGGTTGTGTGCATTTACTCTGAAGATAAACATCGTATATTTTACATTGGGATTCGATATCAAGCAACAAAGCAATAAATACACCATAAAAAAAACACTCAAAATGTTTTATTTTCCATACTTTCCAACATAACATGACCTCTTTGGGGCATTTGTAATAAATGTGAATATATATGAGTAGTTCCACAAAGTCATGAAAATAAGCATCACTCACTTGAAAGAAAAACAATCCTTTAGTGCAGAATTAAAATCAAAACCATTCAGCAAACGGAAGTGTGAGATCAACATAAAGTGTCTTTAAAGTCGTACATCAGGTACATTGTAGCGTCTGTATAAAACTTCAGACACATTTTCCTGTGGCTCCTCTCCTCACCACTGCGCCGAGGACCAGGCACCGGGAGTTTGTGTTTGACAGAAACATCAGCGAGGAATCAGGCTGCAGAAACCAGAGGGATACAAACTGGTTATCCCGACATTCATCAGCTGTAGGAAGGAGGCTTTTACATCAAATACTTCTGGTAACACTTACAGTCTCGTTGATCTATGCGCAAATGGAACCAGTGATGGGAGGATAAGCCTGGGGGGGGGGGGGGGATAAATACCATTATGTCATATCCACTCACACACTATTTTATTTCAAAGTCTTTATTAAAACTGAAGAAGGTCCCCCGGAGAGCACATCTCTCCAGGTGCATAGAATATCTCACTAAAATGCCCTCCAGGCTCCCTACAGTTAGCACTGCTGAGAATACAAGTGTTACAGATGAATTCCCTTTGGATCGTCCCTTACTTCAGGATATCATTTAAAGGAAACGTTGTCAATGTCACTTTTTGAGCCATTGTGTAGCCAAAAGGTGACCTGCAACAGACTAGGTAAGGCTTGTTTCTTAGCGAAGCGGATTCTACAGATCTTTCAATGGTTACTCTGCTATGACCTTTGTTTAAAGCATTGTTACTTTGTTAAGAGAGGAATACATATATAAATAAAAGCGCAATGTGTCATTATATGAAACTAACCGTGGTAAAGGGGTCATATGTGAGAATAAAAAGGAGTGGCTGTTTTAACGAGGCGGTCTAACGTGTCAAATGCACCAAAAAAAATGAAAACCTTTTTAATACACAAACTTATTTTTAAATTTGCAAAAACCTGCTTGTATAGCAGACCAACAAAACAGGGAGTCGACTCAACTTTACTGTACATTACACACCACCAAAAGATAAATGGACACTGCAGACTTTCCCTTTAACAACAAAAAGAGCCAGAGGAAGGAACAGCTGAGGGACTTACAGCGGACACTGAGCCTTCACTTAGCTAGTTTGAGGTCCACTGGACCGCCTACATGGTTACATCAACATCACAACAATATGATACACCACGTGAAGGAGGCAACAGATCAGATCCAAAGCCTTTTAATACTTTTCTTTTAATAAGAGGAAAATAGAATAGTTCACTGACTCAAAGGGTTGTGGTGCTATTGTTATGAACTAATTACAACTCACTGGTCCTCACTTGAAACGACTGAGTGGGCAGCGGCAGGAAGAAGGGGTGATTAAGTATCCCCATCTGACAGTACAGAAACACAGACATGCTTCTCTGTGGCACCCTGAAGACAGTTTGGTTTCTTCGTGCACAGAAACAGTGAACAGTTTCCCCCACTAGTGGCTCTGTATAGTAACGCTTCGATGAGCGTGTCATTTTGTTCGTGTCTCATCAGTGTGATGCAAAGCCCTGCTGACTGCAGAGGGCCAGGTTTGTTGAGGGAATGGTGGTGTGCTGATAATAACCTCAGCTCTTTGATAATTGGAATTTTTTTTTTTTAATAAAACAGACTTTGCATTGTGCAGCCGTCTTTATTAGAAGTTAGTTTTTTTCTTTAAGCTGACACATCAACTCTGTTTCATTGAAATAATACAGAGGGAACACTGGTGTTGCTGCAATTCTTAATTACTGCCACTAGGTGACACCAAAGTATGCAAATACATAATTTTTCTTAAATATTATACAGCTATTGACACTACAGTGAAAGGTATAATGTGTAGGTGATGTGGCGTTTTACTTGGAAAACAATCATTTTCAGTGTTTTGCTGTAAACTATGTGGAAAGCTTATTTAACCAAAATCATGGATTAATAACATAACCTGAGTTCTGTCAAACTGATACTCCTGCCCCTTTTTCAACCTCCAGATAATCAGGACATTGTGGGTTTAGTGATGAATTTATAACAAGGAAGGACTAAAAAGATGCCCGCACACCTGTTATGTTTTCCGTCTCCTCGGAGAACTCCAGCAGGAAGGAGTTGAAGCGTTCGGGGTTGGAGGACAAATTGCTCCACAGCCAGCCGAGAGCCCACACGTTCTCCTGAGACACAGAAACATCACTCAGATTCATGGTGTTGAGGAACATGGACGCTGTGTGAGAGTCATCAAACTGTTTATCTCTCAACAGGAACAGGAGATTACCTTAAACGCGTTGAGCACCGGGAAGGCCGGATTCAGAGGAGCATCGAGGATTCTCAAACACAAAGCTCCCGTTACCAACAGCAACAAGGCCTGATCTGGGTACTCCTGTAAACACAAACACACATATATTAAGTAGGGCTGTAATGAATAGTCCTAAACTTAATTTATGTCAATTAATTCAGTTTAAACCATCATTGAATCCATTTATTCTAAATCACGAAATATCCCAACAAGACATTTAGAAGCTTAAACAAACACTAATTGAGCCTTTGCACATAAAAGAGAAACATTTGGTACAGATATATTTAAAGTATATTAGCCACGTGTAACATCCATTAGTTCGAGTGTATTTGTGATCTTATGTACGAACCTCCGTAAATAATCGTGGGACCTGTATGTTTGACCCGTGCTCATCCTGAAGGATTGAGTTCACCAAACCCATCGCTTCCTGAATCCAGACATGACAAGAGAACAAATACTGAATTACTCCAAAAAAATAAAAGATTGAGAATTTGTTAACCATTTGAAACCGGAACTGTATATAAATAAGAAACACTTACGAGAAGAAACTTTGGGCTCGGTCCTTGCAGAGCTTTGGGCGTGTTAGCGACATTGATTAAACTGGTCCAACACTGAGGCTGGATCAGAAAGATATCAGAAGTACAGTCACACATTGCAACATGCTGGGCTCGTCATACATGTATTTCTACTGCAAATTCACACACATTAGAGAACTTACAATACCCTTTTCAAAAGCACTGCAGTCTGTGCACATCCTCTACAGCAGTGGTTCACAACGTGGGGGGGGGCGCCAAAGATCGCAGGGGGGGCAGATCAGATGATTTGAGGCCAAATATCATATTTAGACTTTTTTTTTTTTACTACATATAATTGTAACGAAATACATGATTGTCACTAAAAGCCTTGTCTCTACATTACAATAAAATATAAAAAATTTATTAATTTGAATACAAATTCAAGTTAGTAGCTATTAAAGGCATAAAAAGACAGAAATGTATAATTCTTTCTTTAATAGAAATGTTTCTTCAAATCAAATCAAATCATGATTTGATTTGATTAATAGAAATGTTTCTTCTGCCCGTAAAGTGTCCAAACCAGGCTTTTCTGGATAAGCGCATTTTTAAAACATAGTCATTGTCCATGCCGGTTTCAGTTGGATTATTTAGGCTCCGATCAGATCGGTCTCCTCCATTTTGTAGATTATTTACAACTTTTGAATCCACATAAACACATCGGCAAAATGCGGCTTACTTTGAGCATGTGTTTTAAACAGTTTAATCCCTTTGTGAATTGTTTCCACTTGCGCCATCCTTTAATTTCTTCATTCAGTGGGAATCCCTGCTCTACAGAGTGGTGCAGTGACGCATCCTAAAACCCGGAAGTGAGTTAGCATTTTACCACTACCGGTTCCCTCGTCTCAGAGTCAACGGGATTTCTCCATAGGATTTTGGAAAATAGCTGGAAATAAGGTCTGTGGTTGACACAAATGTAAAAGACGGATCAAGTTTTGTTCTACGACATTAAATACATGCTGGGGATTTTTGAAGAGTGTACGTGTCTGAAAAACGATAGTTGTTAACAAGTGAATAGGACTACAGAAGTTGTCCAGGCCGTTGTACGTCATTACACCGAACACGTAAAACACTCCCGCTAAATTTGTTTGCCCTGTTCGGCTTGAAAGCAAGTACCTGCCTCCTGCAAACTGTTCAAACAAACGCTTCAACTTGTACCATTTTGAATCTGTAGTTTTGAATATGGATCTTAAGTTGGCGTGACGTTGAAGCAGCGACCCTGCTGTAGTACGTTTATAGCATAATGTTAGCATTTAGCTTCTGGCGATTAGATGTATGATTCGAAAATTATAAAAGTTGGATAGACATGTGGAGATTATCCATCTTTTTTCCCTTAAACTGTGGGTTTTCTCTGGAAGTTTTTCCTTGTAAGATGTGAGGGTCTAAGGACAGAGGGTGTCGTATTGCCATACTGATTTCTGTACAAACTGTGAAGACCACTGAGACAAATGTAACATTTGTGATATTGGGCTATATAAATAAACATTGATTGATTGATTGATTGATTTGGGCTCTAAAAACACGATTGAGCCAAAGCTTTCTGGTCAATACCACTTGGACTCCAAATCAAAACCAGCAATCTTCAGATACCAAAGTCCTGTTGCCTCCAGATTCTCACTTCATATAACTGTTTCAGAGTCTACAAAAGCCTGAATAACTCAAATAATGTGATGTTTTAAAAGAGCTGTTGTTCTTATGTGTTGATTCATTGTGAAACTGAGCAGTGACAGCAGACTTACATCAGCGTAGACAGCAGGGCAGCATCGATGAACCCTGAGAGCAAACCTGACCAGAGTGACCTGAGTCAGCGGCACAGCATCTGCAGAGTGGAGACTTATGAGAAACTCTTCTTTTTATTCGAATAAAAAGCTGTTATACAAGTAATGTATCTACATCTGACCTTTAATCGGCTCCCACGCTGCATCAAAGGAGAGCTCTGATGACTGAAGGACCACCCGCTTTGGTGCTGTTGCCGTTTGAAAGACGAGAAGATAGAAGAGGAAGAGTTGTGGCGTGAAGCGGGAGGCGGGGGCGTTCCCTATGGGGAGCAACCTGCACAGAGCGTTCAGCATGTCCCCCATCATGCACGTGAAGAACGGGATGAGGTCCTGCACATGGTGGAAGCTACAGAGAAACAAAACAAATGCAGCAAGTCAACAACTTGATGTCACGTCTAAATAAAATGGAAATCTATGCATTAATATTGTCGGACATTTCCCAGACTGTCAATAAATATTCCTTAGTATTTAGCACACAGAACATAATAAAGGATACAATTATTTAGATGTATGTTTTGGGGGGATAATCAGGACTGAAGGTATTACACTAGTAGTGAAATATAATATGTACAATTGCTATTTTCTACCAATTGTAGGTATAGAGGACATTTTTGTCGTCTAATGTATTGGTTATCTGACACTGCACAGAAAAATGCATACAAATTAGGGCTGCACGATATATCGTGTCGTGAAGATAATCGCGATATGCGCATGCACGATATTTGCATCGCAGGAAGTGCGATTTCTTAAATTTTTATTTTTTGGGACGTGCGATATTAAGTAGGTAAATTAACCCAAACACGTCATGTTACAATTCTTTTGCTGCTTGTTACAAAAGGAAAACGTGCTCGGCTCTCATGTCAGGGGTACTTGAGTGAGTGACATGCAGGCTCTGTTAGCAAACCACCAATCACAATCAAATCTCCAAAGCAAACGGACCCGGTGATTAAAAGGTAAAAACACTGAATAAAGTAGCTTCATGTGTTTCTCCAGGGCAGTTCGGCGCTGCTAACCGAGCTAGCTCAGCTTGTTGCTCTGATAACTTAATATCCAGACGTCCGTGACTAAAATCCTTAATCCGGTTAAATATAGTAAAAGAATACCAATTGTATAGCATTAAAGTTCAAGAAAGGATGGTTTGCGGGGAAAAAAATCGCGATACCTATCGCAGGGGGAAAGAAATCGCAATGTCAGTTTTTTCCAATATCGTGCAGCCCTAATACAAATAATTGTAATGTATTCCAGACAGTACAAAAACGCTTCATCTCCTAGCCTTTAGTATAAAGAAAGTATTTTATTTATTTTAGCTCAAAACAGTGGGATTGTGTAAAATCATTTGAAAAAGGTTAAATTGTTCAAATGAATGAATATTTGGTGTAATGATCAAAACTAAAGTTGGTATAAAGATTGGACTTAGTATAGGTGGAATATAATATTAATAGATAAGATTGACTAAAGATATCAGAGCAAGTTTTTCAAAGTGAAACACAAAGGGTTCAATCTCACATACCTGGAGTGACTTCCATCAAAAGACACCATACTTGTTAAATACACAATGAAATTATACTTAAACACAGTTTTGCTTCAGTCAAGCAGGTTTAGTTTTAAGACGTACAGTAAGGGATTGTCCGTCTCGACAACGCGTAGGTAGCGGCACAATTCTTTGTATCTGTAGACAGAAAGACCAGACAGGTTTCATTTCATTAGTAGAAGAAAAGCTGAAGAGTGTGGCAGGACAGCTAAAGCGTGGATGGCTGCCACGTCTTCTCTCCTGCAATATCTTTATGGCTTATACTGTATGTCACTGTTGAAGGAGCGGAAAAGTGAAGATTGCCAACCACTACGCTTTAGCTGTGCACAGGACAAAAGACTGTGGAATCAATTATACTGTGAAAGAGACAGGGTGTGAGCGTGTGTGTTGTACCTGTTCTGTCGCTGTAGTAGTTCTGTTCTCAGTAGAACTACAGAAATCTGTTCAACTAGCAAGTCCTTCTTGCCTTTGTCTTTGCGGAAACCCGTCACGTTCTGCCCCTTCAGCACAGACACCAGCAGGACATCATCCCAAGGACGGACATTCAGACTGAAGCACACACACTCACAAAGTTATAATGTGAAACCTTGTGGATCAAAAACAACAAACACGGTTGTGAACTGCTGCCTCAGAGACACATTTGAACACACACACACACACACACACACACACACACACACACACACACACA
>CALSBZ010002461.1:159142-188245 GCA_943591055.1 Gobionotothen gibberifrons
CACACACACACACACACACACACACACACACACACACACACACACACCTGTTCTTCGCGCTCTTCAGCTCAGTGGGGAAATTCATCCGCTTGTAAAAATCTTGCAGTTTGGTGCTAAACCCTGTCGGGAAATCAGCCATCACCATCTGTCTCTGCATAGACAATATGACCCTGAAAAACCCCAACACATGCAGGGAAGAAGACATTAATATAAACAAATTAATGAACAGACAGGCTGCAACACACTGTGTGAATGTGAATGTGTGCGTGTGTGCGTGTGTGTGTGTGTGTGTGTGTGTGTGTGTGTGTGTGTGTGTGTGTGTGGAACTGCACACGGCTAAAGCAGCCTCCCTCTCCTCTGTCATCATCCTTCTGGACCTGTCTGCTGCATTCGACACGGTGAACCATCAGATCCTCCTTCACACTCTCCAAGAACTTGGAGTTTCAGGCTCTGCACTTTCCCTCCTCACCTCATACCTCAAAGACCGCGCCTACAGGGTAACTTGGAGAGGGTCCGAGTCCGACCCTTGTCAATTATCTACAGGGGTCCCTCAGGGCTCTGTTCTTGGTCCCCTCCTCTTCTCTTTGTACACAAACTCGTTCGGATCAGTCATTAGCCCGCATGGTTTTTCATACCACTGCTACGCTGACGACACCCAATTAATTCTGTCCTTTCCCCGCTCAGAGACCCAGGTCGTCGCACGCATCTCTGCTTGTCTAGCTGACATCTCTCAGTGGATGTCTGCTCACCACCTCAAGCTCAACCTTGACAAGACTGAACTGCTTTACCTTCCGGGAAAAGATTGTCCCACTCTTGACCTAACAATCAACATCGGCACCCCTGTTGTTTCCCCGACTCAGACTGCAAGGAATCTGGGTGTGATCCTAGATAACAACCTGTCCTTCACTGCAAACATCGCTGCTACAACCCACTGTTGCAGATACACTCTTTACAACATCAGGAGGATACGTCCCCAGCTGACACACAAAGCGACGAAACTTCTGGTCCAGGCTCTCGTCATCTCACGCCTAGACTACTGCAACTCCCTCCTGGCTGGTCAACCTGCATGTGCCATCAGACCCCTGCAGCTCATCCAGAATGCAGCGGCTCGTCTGGTCTTCAACCTTCCAAAATGTTCCCACACCACGCCGCTCCTCCGCTCCCTTCACTGGCTTCCAGTAACTGCTAGAATCCACTTCAAGACACTGGTACTTGCGTACCATGCTGCGACTGGATCTGGCCCTTCCTACATCCAGGACATGGTTAAACTGTACACCCCAGCATGTGCACTCCGCTCTGCATCAGCCAAACAGCTCGCTGCACCCGTACTGCGAGGGGGACCCAAGTTCCCATCAGCAAAAACACGTGGGTTTGCTATCCTGGCTCCAAAATGGTGGAATGAGCTCCCCATTGAAATCAGGACAGCAGAAAGCTTACACATCTTCCGGTGCAGACTGAAACTCATCTCTTTCGACTCCACTTCGAGCGATAGAAGTACTAACAAAGAACTACTAACAGAGCACTTATATACTAATAAAGGAATGGCTTAACTAAAGCCAGTTGAGTAGCACTTGAAATGTTTGGCTCTATGAAACCTGATGTACTTATGATTCTGTTTTCTTCAAGTTTGTATTTTGTTGGTCGAACACACTTATTGTAAGTCGCTTTGGATAAAAGCGTCAGCTAAATGTAATGTAAGTGTGTGTGTGTGTGTGTGTGTGTGTGTGTGTGTGTGTGTGTGTTTACCGCTGCAATAACAGTAGTCTGGCTTTAGCAGAATCAGCCGTGGGAGACTGTAAAAGGAAAGTCCTGTAAAGAATCATATAATCCCGGAGGAAATTAATACACAAAAAACATAAAAGTTGTGAAAATAACCATTGAAGCTAGAACAGGAAATGCTAAATGATGTGTGTGTGTGTGTGTGTGTGTACCCTGAGACTGGAAAATGTCTAATAAAGTCCTCAGTGGCTCCTAGCATCATGATGGCAGCAGCTCGGCTGTCCTGTTGACCTGCTTTGTTCAGGAAGGATGACACATACTCGTACACAGGAGTGTAACTGCAAAAACAAAACAAAAAATGCAGTCATTTATAACTTGTTGATAATGTCAGTGCTCTAATGTGACATAATGGTGTTTTTGTAGCCATGCTATACACCAAGCCTTTGGTCTATTTTGTATTCACTGCATGTAGATGTCCACATCTTGACACTCGACTCGTAATCTCATCGCATTCACTCACATCATGTACGGGTCATTGTCATTTTATAGCCTTCAGTGTTTCACCTTGATTACCGAGGCAGTCTAGGTAGGAACATCTGAGTTTAATAATGACCAGAATATTTCCCCCCTTCAATAGCAGCTTCTTTTTTTCTCTTGCACCTAAAGATGTTTAATATCTTGAACTTTATGTGAAAAACTGTTAAGTGACCCTTATATGCTACACGGTTGTTTGGGTTGTTGGAATGACAACGTTTGGTACAAACATTTAGAAATCCTAAAGACTTTCACGCAAAAAGAATAACCCCTGATATATAAATGTATTACAGCTCTAGTACGTCACTCACTCAAAGATGCGGCAATTCTTGCGTGATTGGCTCGGACCGCACTCCTCCAGCACTCTTCCCTGCAAGAAGGCACGGTACATTGTGGCGAGCTCCGCTCTGAAGCTCTGCAGCATCGTTTCTGGACAAGAGGAAGAGACATCCAGTGGCAGTTAGATTACATGTAATTCAAATCTGTGGTTTTCCAAATGAGATTTACAGATGTGTTTGTGAGAGCGTCTACCTGCATTTCGGAGGTGAGAGTCTACTTCAGACAAAGTGAGGTTAAAAGTCTTCAGTCCTCCCAGTAGCGCACAGCTTCTGTGGTTGTTCCAAAAGTCACTCTTCTTGTGGCTGTTGCAGTGACACAAACCGCTGTAACACCACCACTCACACTACACACACACACACAGGACAACGTTAATGCAGCTGTGAGGCACTTTTCTTTCAACAACAAATGCAAAAAAAAAACGTTCATTTAAGGTCATTCTGAATATATTTAACTATTTCAGACGGTAAGTCACCACATACCGATGAGGCCAGCTTGTCGCAGATGTAGCAGAAGCACTGATCACACATGAGGTGGTTATTGGGAACAGGAACAGAGACCTCACAATCTGTAGCCCTGAAAAGTACAGAAGAGAGGAAGTGTCAATAACTGAATAGAGGTACAAAACAAAAACAAAAAGAAGCACAATATTCACAAAGTATGGGAACACAAATCAAAAGAAAGATATCCTTGTGCATTTGGATGCTTTTTTCTGCTCAACTGAACTGTGACTTTTAAAGCGAGTTATAAACCGAACCGTGACTTCTGTTTACCGTTAAACCACCAAAGAGTGTGTGTGTGTGGTAATTTACTCACGTGAAGGGATGTATGGGACAGTCGTAGCGTGCGTGAGAAAGGACCTCAGCGCTGCGGGAGAAGGTGATGACCAGGTCTTCATCCAGAGCGGTGGGAGGTACAGCACACTCTGAAACACAGAAGAGGAGCAGCTATAGTTAACTCTTTATAACATGAACACCCTCACATACAGACTGCTGGTGAGTAAACAGCTGTTACCACTCTTCTTCACATCCTCCACCTCCACGATGAAAACCGAGAGTTCATTGGGTGATACGTCTTCACAGTCGTCATCATCGCTGAGGATGATAATTTCTCCAGTCGTACACATCGGAAAACTGGATAAAGAAAAGGCATTGATTAACTCAAGAGTGAATACTATGCATAAGATGTTGGTCTAGTCTTTAGACAGTGGTGGAAGGAGGATTCAGATCCTTTGATTAAATACATTATTACAATTACTGAATTAAAATGTTTTTCACAACACAATGAATTAAAGCCCAGCTCATAACACCATAGCAAATCAAAAGTACAATTATTTCAGTAAAATGTTTCCTTTGAGTACTTTGTTGTTGTTTTTAGATGAATACAACGGATACATTCATTTTAATGTCGTTTTTAACTGCTGATTGTAACCCCTTTGTATTTGGTTGGGTAGTTTCATAGCATTGTATCACATTCTATAAAGTCATCATGGCTCAAAAGTAACTCTTGATGATGTGCAGTAAAAAGTCCAATATTTTCCTCTGAAATCCAGTGCAATAGTAAGTATGAAGTTTCAGAAAGAAATGGAAACCTTCAATAACGAACTACAATGGCCAATAACAACTTTTCTTTCACTTTCACTCCGAAACTTAAAGTTTACATACTGGTTTGTTAGGATTTTGGAAAGAGAGCCAGGTCATGTCGATACCGATACCACTGTACATTTTAAGTCTTTGTCGGAAACAATGGCTGCTTTGCTAGCTTTCACTTTGCTTCACAGTTTCACTAAACCACGTTAGTATTCTCGTACTTTTAAAATATGCTAGTTAGCGTTCCTCAAGGCAGGACACCGAAAGTTAAATACGTCTAAGAACAGTCCAACATTATGTCAACATTAAAAGTGCACTTCTTTACTGCAACATATAGATATTAAATAAGTTGACATTGATGTTTTGATTTCAGATACAGTAAACTTACCTTAGTTGTCTGTTTAATCAATCAACAAATGAGTACATTTACTTTGGCGCGCGGCGATTCCTACGCTCACCGTCACCGGATGTGAGGTTTCCTTTTCTTCTTCGCTGGCTTTATTGGTGGATGGCAAACAGGCTTGAAGTAGGATTACCGCCACCTCCTGGGCTGCAGTGCGGAGAACAAGGCTAAAGCAATACTGTTTTTTTATACAACTAATCTTATTTTTAGGAACATTTCTTATTCACAAGAGGATAAAGACTGACTTTAAACCAAATATTGCACATTTTAATTAGAATTACAACAATGTGGCAGCTACATTTATTTTTATATAAAAAAAATTAAAACCAAATGTTTGATCGATAAATATTTTAATTGAAATGTTACCTTTTGTTTTGATCACTATTTCTTCATATTATCTATTTGACTCTGTATATGTGCCTATGTACCCCTGATGTCCATGTCTTGTTTTCATATTATGTTTGATGTACATACTGTATATATCTTCTTGAATAGAAAACAAAATATATATATTCTTTAGTAGTATTTTTCATTGCACTGCACAAAGGCCAGTAAATGCCATAGTTTGCTCCAAAAAAGACCCTACAAATTGTTAATTTTTTTATTTTAATATAATGAAATACACAACCAAGATAATGCTAAATTTCTCAAACTATTTATTCAAATTGCAATATAAATTTCAACAACATCACACTTTGGAGGAAAATCCTTTTGCTTTACATCAACTGACAATGGGTCCATGAGCTACAACATTAACCCGAAGTCCATCCAGGGTTACACAACTGAAGGCAAACCCACAGAGGAGAAAGTGCTGTTACAGAGCATCACTGTCCGTCTTGCCCTTGTTACGAGAGCCATATCTCCTGCCTGCTGCTTTCTGATTACTCTGGCTCTTCGTCAGTCCATCTGCAGCGTCTGTGTTCGGCTCCTCATCCTCCGCCTCAGGCTGCAGCTCCTCCTCAGCGCTCTGACCAGGCATGAATCTCAGCCACTGCTGGTAGAAACCACGGAAACCCTCGATATGCACCAGGTAGTTGTTTCTGGACTTGTACTGGGATTGTTGGGGAAAAAAAGTTAAAGTGTAATGACGCGAGTGCCAGAAACGCAAAATCAAAACCTAGGCCAATTAAACCAAATCTGCCGAACTATACTGACAAAATGTAGAATGGAATCCTTCAAGAAACATAACTGACTTTAATCATCATGTTGTGCTTATTTTTTGGCCACTTGAGGCCAATATAATAAGCTAAAAACACAACACTGACATATTATCACCCTGTGAACATATTATTCTTGACTTTTGTCAATTAAAAATGATCGTGCCATGAAGACTAAACAGTAGAGTCTAGAAGATTTGTTGTTGAGAACAAACTACGCCTCTACTCATCCACACAGATGTGTGTTTAGCTCAGGTGTGTACTGAATACTTGGTGGACCTCCCTGATGTACTGTACAGATATTTACCTGGTTATAGTTGGGAGGATATTGTGAGGCAAACTCCAGCTGTTTGATGATGACTTTATTAGGGGCCACCCCCATGCTTGTCATGCTTTTGAGCAATGTTTTGAGGTAAACGTAATCCAGTCTCCGACTTGCTCGGCCAATCAGAGCAGAGAACACCTGGACATTAGGTTTGAACCTTGCCTCCTGCAAAGATCAGACATGTAAATATGAACAAAAACAATAAAACAATTAGTATTACTGCTCAATACAATTACTGCTGACGTAGAGTCGTTTTTAATATGACACAGTTAAAGCCAATACTCAATAAAACATTTTTAAACATGCCATCTGTGTTTACATTTACATAAAACAAATGTTAGTTAAAAAAAATAGAATGGTTCCATTTGATTTATGGGAATACATCCACAATCCATGTTTAAATGTTTATTCTGCAAATATGAAAGACAAATTCTAAAAAGTACACTTGTGTCCCTTGGGCCATGTATCATCTATTCACAGATATGTTTTATTTATTTGTTGAACTTGTTCGTATATTTGCGGATTTGTTTTATATTTTCTAAATATATTAACAATTTCAAATATGTTTCTACATTTGTGGAAGGTGTTGTCCGTAAACACAAGTAATACAATGAAATATAAATGAACATAGATTTTCTATCCTTGATTATAGAAACATGAGACTCACCTCCATGTCTTTCAGCAGCTGCAGCCCGTCCTCCTGTCGCTCACAGCCCAACGCTAGACTCCCAAAGGTCTGCACGTCCACGCTTACATTACGCTGTCGCATCACACTTAACACACCCTGGAAAGAGAAAGAACTGCATCACAAATATGCACACACACTTCAAAAGGGTCCCTTCAGTTCAATCACCAAGTAATGGTATGTAGAGTGAGGAAGATGGGGTCTGCTTAATTTCTCACAGCACCTAACTGTCAACAGTTTTCATAGGGACGATTTCTTCAATAGAATGTAGTTCTTGTGAAAACTGTTCACAGCGAAGTCAGAGTGTTAATAACAGAAGTGGGGTAATAAGTACTCACGGTCTTTACCAAAGTAGAAGTAGCAGAAACACAGTGTAAAATAAAATTGCTCTGTTACAAGTTCAAAATGTACAAAAATAAGTAAGGAAGCATTGATGATCCTTTCTTAGCATTTAGATTCAGATCAGCTCTTATTGGTGTTTGCCAATTGAAAACGTTCGGGTCATTTTACCGAGTGAGGAACCTTCCTTAGCAAAAAGACTATTTGACTGCAGTCAGTGTGTTTGTACCTTCGCCTCCTCCAGGTCACCGGTTCTGGCTGATCTGCGAATCACAGAGTTAAAGAACGCAACGTCGAGCTTCACTTTGTGCTCCTTGGCGACCCTCAGGAGCATCTGCAGGGACTCATACCCCGGCTCCATGGTGTCGGCCAGCAGCGTCAGGGTCTTCAGGTCCGGACTGAGGCTTTTAGCTTCCATCTTCTCCAGGAAACCTTTAGCTCCTCCGATGAGGGCGAGCCTATCTGCTGCTCCAGATACGGTGCCGAGGGAGACCACAGCAACCCTCTTACCCTCAAAAAGGTCCAGTAGGTTAGGGGCTGTAGAGTCTGCTGCTAAGTCCACAGGCAGTGGGGACGTTTCTATTTGTCTGACTGGCACCAAATGGCTTGAGTCTTGTTTTATGTTAGACTCTTCTTCGCTGCCTCTGCCGTCCTGCTGACTGTCAATGCGAGCATCAGGCTGGAAATACAGCTGCCTCTCCAGGAGGTCAATGTTTAGGAGCACCTTTTCTGTCGATTGTAACTTTGACAAACGTTTCCCCTCGTACCCCTGGTCGGGCTTCAGCAGCACGGCAGAGGTCTGGGCAGGATCGCCAATCCCACAATCCCTTGCAGTTCGCAGCAGCAGGTTATAGTTGTATGTTTTCGGAAGAAGCCCTGATCTCAGCATCTGGCGCCAAACCTGAAAACACAATATTTACCGAGTCAATTTACATCCTGGCTTTGGCTATGACATGTTTTAAGTTGAATGCAGCCGTTTGTAGTACTTTTGCCAAAAACAATTACCCCTCGATGAGAACGTTTCAAATGGAAATCAAAAATAAATAAATGAAAAAGCATTAGTTACAAGGTGTAATGTTTATACTAACTACAAATATAGTCTGGGTTTACAAAGATGACCAAATTAGCACCGATTTCATCTGATTTGGGTTTAAGGATTTGTCGATCCAACTAAGGCAAAGAAACCCTGACTCTATTTTGCGGTTGCAATCTGTGTCATAGTAAAGGAGCCTTAACTTTTAAACATGTTATGTACTAATGTGGTTAGCTGGCAATTACATTAAATAAAATAAAAATAAGGTCTGTAGTTGACACACATTCAAGAGACGGATCACGTTTTGTTCAGTCGGATAATCTCCACATGTCTACCCTACTTTTATAATTTTCTAATCATAAATCTAATCGATAGATTTATGATCGATAGATTTATGACCTTATTTCGAGCTATTTTCCAAAATCCTATGGAGAAATTGCATTGCTTTTTTGTCGAAGGAACCCATGCGCAGCTTACTTCCGGGTTTTAGGACGCGTCACTGTGGCACTCTATAACACTTGTATCTTGTATCTTGTATCTACCTGTAAAGCCAGTCTGAATCCAGTTTCTTTGTCCTTCAAGCATCCCATCAGCAGGTAGTGAAACGTCTCCTGAGTTACAACATGGCCGTTTTGTAGCATCTCCTATAAAACAAGTAAAAACAAGATTCAGTGAACTCATCCTCCTTAAAAATGAATACAAACGTAGTAGGCCCATCTCGTACCCTGATTGTTTGAATACAAGCTTGAAGGTTGTTTGAGATGGCGTGCGTCTTGAGAAGCGCGTGGTACGTGATGGTGCTGAGGGGGACGTTTATGCGACGGAGTTCTTGCTCCAACTTCAACGCTTGCTGGAGCCCCATTTCTTTGTTTGCCGTCTCAGCGCAGGCATTGAACAGCGCAGTGTAGGTGGCATCATTAGGGACCAGACCTCGCTTCTTCATCTGCAGAACACACACATAATATCAATCCATACATAAGAAGTGTGTGTTTGTCTAAGCTTGTTACTGTAGGTTTAAAATACAACTTGAGGGTTATATTGTAGTTGTATCATATTGACTCTTGATAATATGTGCTTGCTTTTGTTCAAATAACATAATATACTGAGGTTTAACACAACTTTATGACCTGGAGTGTCATTTGGCATGTTGATAAAAAGGGATAAATAAATGATCCCTACATCATTGTAGAGTCTGAAGGCCCTCTTGAGTTGTCCAGCTCGCCCACAGCCACCGATCAGGATGGTGTAGTTGAATTCCTCCGGCTGCAGCCTCTCTCCCTTCAGCATGTCTCCGCTGAAAAGATCTATAGCCTCCTGCAGCTGTGACAGGGGAAATAATGTTTACACACAGAAGAAGGTGAGAAGACTGTGATAGCCAATTTTCGCCAAGCTGATCCTGCAAATCATTATAATAAGCATCTAGCAAATATTAACTTAGTATCTCAAAAACAGTGAGACATCTCCATAAGTCATTATTTTTTAGATACTTAGTCGGTAATTCGAGATAAGTCATTATTTTGTATTAGGAAGTCATTGTTTTGACCTAGTATGACTAGGTCAATAGTTTGAGCAATTGTCTTTGCTTTTTTAGATAGTATGTCATCATTTTTAAAACATTCTTATTTTTACTTTGAGTTACTGCAGTATACATTCCACTGTACAGGATGTTTGTTTATCTTATTCTATGTTACATGTTTGTACACTAAACATGTATATTGTTTACTTCTTCTTCATGATTTGCACATTGGTCTTGCAACATTCTCTTGGACTATTTTATTTATCCTCTGGTTCTTTTTGCACTATTTGTATTGTTCTTATTATTATTTTTCATTTTGTATCTTATATATCTTTATGTTGCATTGTTGGAGGAGCATTGGACTTAATATATGCACTGCCTTAACTACACTGAACCTTTGAATCTTTAATCTTATTTTGCAATTCTACGCCATCATTTTAGATTTCTCGGACTGAATTACAGGATGCATTTTTGAACCACATTTTGCAGACAGTCCAGGTTAAATGAACTGACCTTGTTTACTTTGATCAGCTTCTTGCACTCTAAGAAGTACCAGTACGGTGTGTTTCTCCTAGCGGTCCTCCGGTAGGGTTTCCCCACCTCCGGATAGTCCTCCGCCTCTTGATGCTTCAGATCCTGCATTTCAGGGCTGGTTTTCCTGAACGACCTCCTGGAGGATATGTCGGCGGAGAAGGCGCCGAACTTCTCCCGTTTCGGGGGGTCGTCCTCGGCTGGAGCTAAAGGGGAGTCCAGAGGCTTTGTAGCTCCATGTGAAGCGGCTGACAGGGACACCGATCTGGCGGATAGCAGCTGCCAGGGAGCCGGTGAGAGGAGTCCTGATGATCGGTGTCCACCCTTCAGATTCACGGTCTGGGTCGAGCTGCTTTCCGTTAAAAAGGGGGACAACTTTGCTAAACGGGCCGAGACTCTTTTCCCGTTTCGCATGCAAGAGCAGGCGACAGACGTTAACATTTTTGACCGATTTTATACAGCTAACTACAATATAATTACCGTTGCTTTAAAAAAGCAAACTAAGCTGCGTATCTTCTGTCATGTTGCCTGAGTGCACCACGATGCTTCAATGACAAACACTAGCCCAGACCCGAGTAATAGATATAGCAGAACGAGGATAAACTACTCGTCTAGCAATTTTGTCCTTGAAATGAATCAGCAAAGACAGTCTTTGAGTTTAAACATTGTAAATATCACATTGTTTAATTATGGGTAGTGTAGATAGTAGGAAAACAACTTAATCTACACTGGATTGGATTTCCCACTTCGATCAACGACATCAGTGATTGATTAGTATGTCTGAGCCATTGACTTCACATTTGGTCTACGCCCCTCCCCTCAGCTGGTCATAAAGTTGACTTCAGCGTCCCTTCCTCATGACATGTTGAGCTGGTTGAGCAAGGCTTATTAAACTCATTTAAAGACTGGTCTGAATAATTTCAGACAATGTTTCATAGTCGTTACAGACATCCTGGATACGTTTTACCAGCGTTACATCATTAGAAGAGAGACGGAGCTACACCACCACCAGCGTCAATGGTAACATAGATTAACTTTGAATATTATGCAATTCATTACACACTCATAATAAAAATGCTTTTACTAGTTAATATGTATGTAATTGAAAAACGTTATTATTATTTATTATTTAGTCTCCCACATAAAAGGTCAGCTCTAAACTGTAACCATATATGTAACATACCACCTGTATGTACATTGTAAATAAGCCATCTGTATGTCAAATATGTCTTATATGTCTTAAAATGTAAATGATATGATGAATTGGAAATGGGGGACCCTGATGTAAACAAGACGAAAGTCTTTCTCTGGTCTGCATCCCCTTAACAATTGTATGTTTTGAGCTGTACTGTACTGTACCCAATATACAAGCTGTTAATAAACGTTTCAATCAATCAATCAACAGACAATAAATATCACGATTCACAATTCAAAATGATCTGACTAATTGGAAAATCAAAATAACAGAATGTCTGATTGGCACAGCAGGAGCCTCCAAAGTTTGGGGTCAATATCGTTAAGCAAAGTGAGTCGGGCAAAAATACAATTTAAGGGATCATTACTTCACTGTCAAAATGGAATACTGTGCAGAGGATTATTTGAATATGCACTTCAGACAATTAAATGAATACATTTGTTTTCCGATAAAATTAATCCGATGTATTAAAGGGTGTGGCTGTTAATGTTGGACTCTTTCTAAAATCCTGGCTATGGCACTACGAGTACTACTTCACTGTATTTGCAAAAAACAAAGTCAAGAAACCTTTGACATTCCAGAGGTAGACAAAAAGAACAATCACACATTTTCAGCCTATTGATTGGAAATGAACGTATCCAAATGATCCACACATGATATGATTATTTCGCTGGATTTGACCTTCGGAGTGCTGCTTTATTTCCTGTCTTTGTTTTTAGAAAATATAGTCTTTGTTGTTTTGGCTCCCAACTGAATTTCAGTGCACCTGTTTCCTCTGTACAAGCTGCAAGTATTACTCTTTGTACCCAATCTTAACAGCTGTTCGTTGTGACCATAGACTGTTGTGACTACCTCAAGCATACAAGTAGTTCAATATCAAACCTTGGTGAAACTATTCTGTATAAATGGCAGTTTGAGGTTGATGTTTTGTTGTAGTCACATGCAGTGTTTTTTTTTAAAACTTTGAGTGTCTTAAAAATACATAGTTTTATCACTGTTTTTACTGGGAATACAGACAAGTATATGAGGAGAAGTGTTCAGTCCTCAGGTTGAATCACACATCCTTCAGAAAAAGTGTATTGGAGTGTCACAGTGTATCACTGTTTCTTGTATTCTATCTTTCGAAAGGAAATCTCTGCACAAGACCAGCAAGTTCCACCCTCCTCTCCCGTGACCACGCCTGCTCCTGGTACACATGACTGGACTTTGTTCCATACAACATATTACTGTTATCATTTATCTGATTTCATTACAACTATACAGTAATTTGATATCATATTTTAGGTGTTCAATGTGAATGGTTTTGAGGAAATTGTTACGACATTTATTAATATATTGAATCAGTTTTTAGTTTGAATCAATCGCATTTTCATTGCTTTTTTGTTGTTATTTTTTACATCTGCCATTTATGTGATACATTTAAACATATCCCTATTAATAGAGTGTGAATGATTTACACTCTACATATTAGCACTTCCATATTTTCTTCTCAGAGATGCGTATTTTTTAAAATGGTAACATTAAACTCTATTTATCAATAAGTCTCCTAATTGTTGTGTGTGTGTGTGTGTGTGTGTGTGTGTGTGTGTGTGTGTGGTCAAACAGATGATTTATTGACAGATGAACCTCAGACCAGAGCAGACCTCTTACAATGTGAGTCATCTTTTCTATCTTAAAATCAAATCGAAAACAGTCTCTCTTTACTAATACTGTAATCCTTCACAAATCCTGATATATATGCCTGAAATAAAACACAGTCACACATCAGTTTGAAGTATATAAAGGAAATGTTGACCATCTGTCTACTTCTTCCTGCTGTCACTCAGATTACTGTCACCTGACCCTGGACCCCAACACGTTGTACAGAGAGATGGTTCTGTCTGAGGGGGACAGAAAGGCGGTGCTCACAGATTTGGTCCAGGAGTATCCTGAACACCCGGACAGATTCTCTCACCTCTATCAGGTGCTGTGTAGGGAGGGTCTGTCTGGACGGTGTTACTGGGAGGTGGAGTTTCAGGGGTCTGTTGAAATAGCAGTGGCCTACAGAGACCTAGGCAGATCGGACTATTATTCAGAATGTGCGTTTGGCTGCAACGACAAATCCTGGAGTTTAGACATAAACGGGAATGATAAATGTTTCAGACACAATGATGAGGAGAAAGCAGTGCCAGAGCCTCAGTCCTCCAGAGTTGGCGTGTTCCTCGATCACAAGGCGGGGAATCTGACCTTCTATTGTGTCTGTGAGTCAACGCTGCAGCTGCTGCACAGAGAAGAAACCACGTTCACAAAGCCGCTCTACCCCGGACTGTGGATCATAGACACCGCCCAGCTGTGTGATCGGGAGTAGAAGTACAACCGAAAAGGGTCTCGTGGTGGACTGAGGAGGGACATTGTGCCCTCATGTTTGAAAAAGTGCTCTCTTGTATGCTGGATGATAACGTGTCCTCTACGGTGGCCCAGTGTAGAATACATTGTATTCAATTGGACCAACGTGTCAGTGGCCTGCACCCCTAAAATGTCTCTCAAGGAGACTCGTACCAACTGAAAGAGTATTACATGCATTACCCAGTGTTCTTATCAGGGTATGTTTACATGAATAAACACATCACTTGGATATATGAAAAACACTCTTTGGCAAATTCCACCTCCAGAACCAAAAAGATTGAAGTACATAGCACCTTATTTGTTTTTTTTAGCCACAACTGAGTGAGAACATGTGGGACCATGTTCAGTTTTTCAAATATCTTTTTATATAATAAGAAAACAAACATGAACATATAAATGGTACACACACAACAATTCCAAATCATTTATATGGAGTTTATTACAACATAATTCGATTCAGATTTCCTGTAAAAGTATCTGAAGAAATACATCCCTTCATTTGTATTTTTGGCACTTATTTTCAAAGTAGCAGAGTGGTGAATTAACAGACATTGTTTTTGAATGAGACAATGGCACTAAGTGTTAAATGTCTTGGAACAATAAACAAAAAACTCCCTGCAAGTACATTTCTCTGCAAAGACCATCTTTACTCTGTCATGTAAGTGTAAACGATTACAGTTGAAGATTTTTTTGTAGCGGAGCCGGCAACAGTTATTAATGTAACAAATCACACAATCTAGTATCACTGTGCAGACGACTGTCAAGTATTTTCATTGTTGAATTTTATTTCCTGCAGAATAAAAGTGGTCTGAGCCTCGTAGCTCTTGAGCACCAATCACACTGAAGCTTTCTGGAGATGTCACAATGGTGATAGATGTGGTGGTTGGGCCACGTGACTCTGGAACAAAGTGATTCTGTCCAGCAGTGTGAGCGGGATATCTCTGATGACTAAAGTCAGGTCCTCATGCTGTAATGGATAGATGACCACACTCAGGGCCGAACGCTCCACTGAAAATCTAAGAAAAGACACAAGAAAAGTTCAATTTGAGATCCTGTTTTGACATTTAAAAGGGATAGAGTTGTTTTGGTTTTTTCAACCCGAGGTTGGAGGAGGTACTATGAAGGTCAGCATGCCCCCAGTTTGGAGAAACCAACCAGCACTGTCGCAGATGGTGTCTGCTGAATAACATATTTTAGCCACACAAAAGGCCCACCTCAATCCGATATCACATTACCGGATATTTAGAATATTTTCAGCACTTTAACTTGCTGTGTAATAGAAAAATATTATACCCACTTAAATAAAATCATTGTGTGATTCTTATTTGCTAATGTTTATCTATATATACTACTTCTCACACTTCTTAGCTAAGCTTGGGAACATTCCTGATGAAGATTTGTTTCGATGTTGTTAGTTACACTCTATGTACACCAACAGTATGACCTTCAACTCAGGTGAACTGAGAACTTCCTGATATGGCCTCCCCACCTCCCTAACTTCCAGAATGCTCCTTTCATTATCACCAAGCGTCACCCCTCCCTTTCTCCTCTCTGTGTTTAAATATGCAACCCAACCTCTATCCTTCGTCTTTCACTCTGCAGACTGTATGCTCTCTGTATGACTGACTGAACTTTCTTGCAAGAAATAAAATACGACAAAGAAAGCTGAATGGTTTGATTCTCTATCCACATTTGATAAATAAATCCCTGCCACAGCTGTTAGACAGAACTCTGAGAAACTGAACCTGTTATCTTCTGTATGCTCTCTTCAAAGCCACCCGACTCCAACTATAAGTGTAATGTTTATGTTAAAGGTCTCTGGTTGCATTGAAGAGTAAAGATAACTGCAACAGTTCACCATTGTATAGAGCGACCTGATGGCAAGGTAAAGCAGTGAAAATATTCTGAATATAGTGCACATTTAAGCTTAAATTCCTTTTTTAGGTGGCTAAAATAGGTTTTGCTGCGTCCCACATCCACACTAGTACACTGCTTTGCCTCTGTGCCTTAGCTCCTGTAATCTTAGTAACTAGGGTCGTGCAGGCCTCATACAACCCGCTTCAAAGATCCCTCTAATGTAGACGTACAGTTTGTCCTCACACACAAGCACTAACCTGTTCAGAAGAACTTTCTGCAGTGTGCGACATGCCACCAAGGTGCCGCCCATGAACATATGGCACATGATGACGTGCCGGCATCGTTCCATGAAGTTTTCTACTGCCAACGGGTCGAAGGTGCCGCTGCGTGAGATAAGGCAGAGGCGCTGCAGACGAGAGCAGCAGGACAGAGCCTCAAAGAAGGACTCGTTGGCATTCAGGTAGGGCTGCTCTAACCTACAACACACAGACAACCAACGTTCAATTAGTCAGACCAATGAGATGAGCAAACACATGAACTCCTTTCATTACATGTGATTGGACTAACTGGTTTGTTGCCCTTAACATTGTAGTGGATATAATATATATATATATATATTGGGGCCACGTTTAACATAAGCAAACCTCTATTAAAACATCCATTTACAACATTTCCCAAAACATTTATCTAGTGCTATGTCCCCAAAACATGCATTTTAATTGAGTTGTGCTGTAGTTTTACGCAGATCCCATTTATGAATTCAGTCAAGAATATTCTCTGTTTCTAGACTCTGGGTCTACTGTGTAGGCTGCGAGAAAAGTTTTCTTCAAGAACTCAAGGTAACATGTTTAGTTATTGATATACAAATAATCAATTTGTGGCACAGTGTCACAGTGAATGAAGGGTACACATCTTCTAACCTGAGTTCCTGTAGCTGTGTGCACTGTTTAAGTGAATCCAGCAAGGCAGGGGAGTAGTTCATGGTCTTTAGTGAGCCCATGTTGGCGAGGGATAAAACCCTGAGGTCTCTGCACTGCTGGGTCAGCTGTACCAGCCCTGTCCCTTTCAGGACCCCAGGAAGCCCCGCCAGACTCAGACGGCGCAATCTAGGCAAAGCCTCAAGTGCTGCTAAGTGTGCGTCGCCGACTCCTCGCGCCCACTCACACATGCCGCGAGGCTCCACACTGGCACGAGTGCAGGGCTCGAGCCGAGGCAGCGCGGAGACAAAACCGGGACCGATGACTTCTAAGGTTTCTAGAAAAGGGCAGCCGGCTAAGAGCAGAGAGAGCCCCGAGGTGCTGTCCTCTGAAAGAGAGGACTCTAAATCAGGCTTGTAGTTCTGGAGCCCCACCCGTGGATTCTTCTTTAGCCCCAGGAACAAAGGGGAGGGAGTGTTGTTTATAGAGACTTGATGTGTGTTCAAGCCGTCTGACAGGGCGCAGGCAGGCAGTGTGAGAGAGCGCAGGTGTGTGAGTTTGGCCAAGCTGGCACACAGGTGTGTTTCTCCACTCTGCCCAGGTGAGCTCTCGTGATGGTAGTGTGTGTGCATCAGGTTTAACTGTCTAATGTTGGAACAACCAGCTGCCAGGCGGCTCATAGTCTCAGGAACCAGCTGATCCTCCACACTCCTGCACTCGGAGTAGAGGACCTTGTTGATCCCGCTGAGGTTCAGGCTGGTCAGCTGCTTGGCGTCTCTGACTCCTCCCTCCAGCAGCGACTGGAACACCTGCGTCCACAGCGCCGGGCAGCGGCTGAAGCTCAGGTGCTTTGGGCTGTTTCCCTCCAGGGCTCGCTTCAGGGAAAAGGAATCCAGCCAGGAGCGAGGGAGCTGCAGGGCCTCCAGGTCGCCCCCCTGCCCGAGGCTCTGAGCCAGGGAGGGGGCAGCAGGCCAGTGGGCGGGGTTCGGACCGGGAATCGACACAAGGAAAACTCTCAGACGTTTTGGAACGTGAACGCTGAACACGGCCAGATAGAGCAGGAGCAACGTCTGGTTTACCTGGGGGGAACACACAGATACACTCATAAAGTCAAGATGTTTACAAACTCATAGCAAAAGTTGATGAACCCATCTTTCAATTACTCGACTAATATTCTGAATATTTTTGAAACCGTTTCAATACTAATTTAAGCACTATTGGTACGACGGGTCCAGCAGCGCTCTCTTCTCTCAGATTAATTAATAATAATTTAAAACGTGTTTTTGACTGAGCTCTTTGCCATTGTGTGAATTATATTGTCTTTAATTGTTATATGTCTAAAAGTGTGTTTAATGTGCTGTTGCTGTCTTGGTAGGGAGACTCTTCTAAAGGAGATGTTTAAACTCAATGAAGCTCCCGGTTGAATCCATTTTAAATTAAGAACTAGATTTACAATATGCAGGGTGTACAGTAGTACCCAGTGTATGCTGCAGACACATGGGAACAAACCAAAGCTCACCTCTCCTGGAGCCAGCCTGGCAGTGAACTCCTCCAGCTGTTGGTAATGTGGCACACTGCTCTGACCCATCATCAACTGGCAGCAAACACCGATACCTTCTCTAGTCACGTCTGAGATGTCAAACTGAAGCATCAGCCTGCAGTGAACAAACATTCAACATTGTAGCAGTGAGGTAAAACAGCAGCAGTAAAACTAAGCCATAAGACAGGAAAAAGAAGATGAATGCATTAAAGGTGGGGTAGGTAATTCACTTCAGAAACTCTTTTTGTTATATTCCATGGAATGCTCTTAACATCCCGATAGCAATGAATATATTAAATGCTTTGACAATAAATACATTAAAGAATGTCATCTGTGGAAGCCGTGGCGCTGTAAAAAGCACGACCAATCATCTGAGCCGGCCCGGCTAAAATAACTGGATGGCCTACCTGCCTGTCAGCCTTCCATCTGTGCACAAACTTATCTCGTGCCCTCATTGGTCATGTGCGTGTGTGTTGGAGGAGGGGCTCTGTAAGGAAGTCTGAAGGAAGGGGCAGATTTCTTTTGGCTGCGTACTTTCAAATTCTAGCGCACTCGAGCTGGTTTCTCCATTCTTACCTACCCTACATTTAAGCTCAAACAGTGTATGGTTTCTAAACTCAACCAATCAATATGAGAGTCTTGTTAGTCAATTGTTCTGCTCCATTCTGTACATTTGACATTTCTTAAGAAACAACATGGTGCATAAACATTACAACTTATATCCAGATTATCACATAAAAGTGTATATATAAATCAATATTGCGTTGAGTGTCAAATAGGAAGTTATTCTGGACAAAAGCCTCATGTGAAACCTCAGTAATCGCACAGATTCTTACTTGCGTAGTTGGGCGCAGCATGGCACCACACCATAACTCGGTGTCAGCAGTGTCTGTCTGAGCTCCGACAGGCGGCTCAGAGAATCCACCGCCTCTGAACTGAGCTGAGCAGAGTTGAAGCCCGGCGTCACATCAAAAGCGAGGGATCTGAGCAGAGAAAGGGAGGAGAGGAGACGGGAGAGACGCAGGGAAGTTATGCGACAGCCGGTGACATCCAGGTGTGTCACTCCTCTGCAGCGAGCCAGAAGCTCCATCGTAGAGCCAGACAGCCAGTAGCAGCCATTCAAGCTCAAAGACTGCATGTGATTGGCTAGCTGCTTCAATATGTAGCGGACCAAAACATCATCAGCCTGGAGAAAACAAAGAGAATTTTATCAAATTTTTGGAAAGTATTCCACTGTGTTGATTATAATTTTTTGTAATCTAAATATACAGCAAGATCCTCACAAATGCACAAGATCGAAGATTCATAGAAAACTGTCATAGTTATTTTACTAAAATAAGAGTCTTACCTGATACTCCTCAGACAGGCTGACGTTTGTGAGCAGGGTCTTATCATGGCACAGTGTGTGTAACTTGTGGCAGACGTTGGCCACATTCTTCATCAGGTCACACACTGGAACATGGCGGAGAATGCAAAGCAGGATCTCATCGGACAAATCTGACATCCCCACTGAGGTAGAGGACATCGTGTCCTCGTCAAATACAGCCTGAGACAGACAGTAAACAATGTCAGTTTAGTGCTTTTAGTGTGTAACAACTTTTATTTCAATTGGTCTATGAAATGCAAACAGGAGTCAACATTTCCCCAAATATCTATTGTTCCACTTCCTCCACTCAAAAGAAATGAATGAAACAAAAACAATATCAATATTTTTTTTCCTTTCTGTACAAATCTATCAATTTCTCAACATTGCTCTACAGTCAACCTTTAAAAATAATGACCAATATGGACCCGGTGCTTCTCATATGGTAGCAATAACTAATTGTTGGTATTTCGTTTTTTAAATTGAGGATAGAGAAAGAAACTGTTATTAACACACTAGATTATGCCTGAATGATATGACCATGTGACCTTCCTTTTCAATGCTGCAAATCAATGCACGGTACTGCTTAATGGCAACACTGGATTTTTAGATAATGTCCATCTAAGAAATGTGTGATTGTTTAATTTGTTGTACTTGGCAAAGTCAGCTATTGATTTTTGGTTATCTTATTCCTAAACATTTTCCCCAAAATTGTGTTTGAGAATATTTTATAAATGACAATGAAATGTATCAATTTTGCCATCTCATATAACGTTATAGTTGAAGTTATAATAAGGTAAACCACACATTTGTGATGACATTACTACGCCAAATCAACACGATTTAAAGTATAAAATATATTTAAAATATAAAGCCTGTGAACCCAGATACAAGGCACTTTGCAGCAAGGCATAGATATTACTATCATTGTTAGCACCAGCCCAAGTGTCACTGTCTTTCTCCTCACATTTACAATATCTGTATTATTTAACAGGTTATCAAGAATTGCACCAAATCACACGTCTTTGTTCTAAGCTATCTATGTAGGTTGAATTTGAACTGTGTATTAAAAAGCAGAAATATGGGTGTACCCTGGTCCAGCCCATAGAGTTAGCGTTAACATTAGCTAGCGTTAGTTGAGTTCCTCAGCGTTACCGTTAACTATTCATGCGGTTTTTTAGAGGTTTGTCGGGGAACCCACTTGTATAATTTGTCGGTGCATGTCCTCTGATATCCCTCTCACGATCCTACTCATGATCACCAGGATTTCTAATTTTATTTTAGATGTTCATCCAGCTGGGTTCATGTTCCGAGGAAGCCGCTCCACAGTGAACCACAGGCGGTGTGACACCCGGCCGCTGACAGGGCGGAGAACGTTCACTGCTGCACCCAGGCGGACCTCCTTCAGTGAGGGACCCACTTCCTGTCGGTCGAATCCCATTTTCATTTACTTGTTTAATTAAAACAGAATTAGGAATGAGTGATTTGAGTATTTTTGCAAAATATTTCATCCACAAATGCCTCTTCCTCAACATTTCTCCAGTATTTATTAGTTTTCTTAACTATACAAATTATCAATTAAATGTTGCCGAATTCAAAAAGCCCAGCTGTTTCTTCCACTCACTTTAATTTCTGATTTTGTTTTATTTTATTTTTTGTTCACAATTGCCCTTAGTTTGAATTAATTTAATGAACACTGCTGGGGGTGCCTATTTCTGATGTATTTTTAAAAAAAGTTCAATAAAGTTTCCAGGGAACAAAAAAAAATTGCATCTGTTAATTTTTTATATAGAAATATCTTACAGAATTATAGTAATTCCTCTTGTTTAATTTTTTTAATAGTACTTATTGAACACATGTACATCTTATGATAGTAAGAAACAGTGCAACATCCCAACATGACATGCAGAAGGTGACAGAAATAACTACATCAAAACATAAAAGTAAATAACTAATACATTAAAAAATATATATATATATTTAAGCAGTTTTTATGATCAATATTTACAGATCAAAATATTTGAAAACATTTTAAAATAATGAACGGAAATTCTTCAAAATACCTTTTGAGAAAAATGAAGCTTAAACAATTTTAACTCAGGATTTTCCTGTGTCGGACACTCGAATAACAACCCTTATGTGTTTACTGGTTTGTATTGGTCTTTAGACATAACAGGGTGCATTAAGACATTTTGTTTAACCTCTTCATTCCTTTGGGTTCCTTCCCTAATAATTACGTCACTTCCTGAGAAGAGATTTAAATTGAGTTGTAGTCCGTTTGTTTTTTAAGGTGAGAAACTTCTAACAAACGAGATGGAAAATTACCTCAGGGCTAAGCAGTTCATGGTGAAGTTCTTATACAAGTCTTTACATTTGCACTCGGGACCTGGTAAAATCAAGAACATGTACTGTAGGACTCCCAAATAAACGTATCTAACATCCTAACGATATATTTAATATACAGCTTCAACAAATTCTAATAAACTTTGAAATGCTCATCCCAAATAAGGGAGTTGCTTTATTCTTATGCATTTTATTAAGGTGCGAAGGTGCAAGTTAGTTTTTTTCTTGTAGTTGAATGTTGTTTTCCTTTTACACTACAAGATGATAGTGACTAACAAATGCTTTAGCATCATCAAGTTGGGTATAGAAAATCAAATGTTTAAATAAAAATGACACTTTATCTACACCGAGGATGGCTGTAAAAAAGTAAAACGTAATCTCAAATGGAACTGGACCATCATTGACTTATTTACAGCAGGGCTACTTCAGTGACAATTTAATCCTTAGATTTGTGGAAAAAACATTTCCCAAATGTTATTTAAACTTTGAATTGTATTAATGTCTGGAACTTCTAACCGTTATGAATGAAGACATTAAAATTGAGTATAATGAGTCTTGGAAATTAAGACAAATCAAAATACTTTCAGTTGGAAAAATAGGTAAGATTCAAAGTTCTTCCAAAACGTTTTCTAGTTAAGTTCAAAAGAGACATTTGCTCTTGTGACAAACAAAGTGAACACAATATTGAAGCTTGAGTTTCTCTAGTACACGAGTAAAGTATATAGCTTTTGCTTCAATTACCGTTTTTAAAATTTGACTTGATAAACGCAATTTAATAAAATCCATTATTTTGTTTCATCGTGTTTTTCCTTGTGTCGTACAGACTATAACTTCAATCCTGTGTTGCTAGAATGACTAAATGATCCTTGAATTTACTCTTTTACACAGTGGAAACTTTAATTTTGCAAGACAAATGCCGTGTGAAGTTTAACAAACAGAAGTAATATACGAGTGATCAAAGTTTTCTTTGTGAACCAAGCTGAGCTAGTAAAGACCAGGTAGACTCAACAGAATTTCAGACATGTGCGCTTTATTGGGTTGTTGTGTACAACAGAGGCTTGCACAAACCTTCATACAAGGTAGAAGCTTTGTCTTTTGCATAATGACAAAAACAAACTGGACCAAGTATTGTTTAAGGCTGAAAGTACAAAAACAAAAGATCGCATAATTTACATAAGCAATACTACAGGTCTGTTGGGCAGTGAGCCCCACCAGAGAAGAAACCTTCATAGAGGCAAATAAGGTGGTGAACAAACACATCTGGAATGACATACACAAACACAAGAATGGACATCATGTTCCACACATTCACACCGCATGGGACGCTCTGAACTTCCTGCAGAGTTTCTCCCCATCAGGGGGCTTGGTGCCATAGCCATAGTGATGAGGGGAAAACTGGAAGAGAGTGTTGTGGGCTCAGCACACACCAGTGTGTTGGTGCAGGAGTGTATGCAGAGCCAGTCGTTTGGGTTTGTAGCAGTGTGTGTTTTGGGGAGGGGACTGACAAGTCTGTTTAGAAGCACTTCCTGTGGACAATGCTGGGGCCGGACTCATCGTACTCCTGCTTGCTGATCCACATCTGCTGGAAGGTGGACAGGGAGGCCAGGATGGAGCCACCGATCCATACAGAGTACTTCCTCTCTGGGGGAGCAATGATCTGCAGAAAACATGGAGGAAACGTGTTAAAACATCAGTTTGTAAACCAACTTATATCCTGCAAATACTTGAAGTGTACAGTTAAAGACAATTGAGGCTGTCATCTTGTGCTTTGGCACCACTACAGATATGACAAGTTAAAAAACAAGCAATAGGGCTTGAATATTGCATTACCCATGTTTGTACACTAAATGGCAGCTGGGGTAAATTGCTTTCTACAACAGTTGTTGCATTATTGCCTGTGGGAGGATGCGAGTAAAGGGCAATGAGGAGGAGTTATACCTTGATCTTCATGGTGGTGGGTGCCAGGGCAGTGATTTCCTTCTGCATACGGTCAGCGATGCCAGGGTACATGGTGGTACCTCCAGACATCACAGTGTTGGCGTACAGGTCCTTACGGATGTCGACGTCACACTTCATGATGCTGTTGAAGGTAGTTTCATGGATACCACAAGACTCCATTCCTGTGAGAATGTGTGAAAGAAGAAAGTAAGTTTGTGTTCAACATACTTTAAAATTAAAGCCCAATTATTGCTGTTACAAACTGAATATACAAGTATATTTGAGCAGATTCTTTGTAATTTATCTTACCAAGGAAAGAGGGCTGGAAGAGGGCCTCAGGGCAACGGAACCTCTCGTTTCCGATGGTGATGACCTGTCCGTCGGGCAGCTCGTAGCTCTTCTCCAGGGAAGAGGAGGAGGCAGCAGTGCCCATTTCTTGCTCAAAGTCCAGTGCAACGTAGCAAAGCTTCTCCTTGATGTCACGCACAATTTCACGCTCAGCTATAAGACAAGAAAAGTGGAGCCGCAACATTAGTCAACTACTCGCCAACCATTTAAGGAATCTAATCTAATTCCTTTTTCAATACATTTAGTTTGATTTCAGTGTTTGTGGTCTAACCTGTGGTGGTGAAGCTGTAGCCCCTCTCAGTCAGGATCTTCATGAGGTAGTCTGTGAGGTCTCTGCCAGCCAGATCCAGCCTGAGGATGGCGTGGGGCAGGGCGTAGCCTTCATAGATGGGCACTGTGTGGGTCACACCATCACCAGAGTCCATGACGATACCAGTGGTACGACCAGAGGCGTACAGGGACAGCACAGCCTGGATGGCCACATACATGGCAGGGGTGTTGAAGGTCTCGAACATGATCTGGAAAAGAGGAAACGAGAGATGAGTCATTGAACCAGGGAGTCATAATAACCTGGAGTAAACTAGAATGGGTTAGTACAGAAAGGCACTGCACACTGGTTTGGTTTTGTTTAGAGTAGAAACATCATATTATTAAAACTAGTCACTTCAATAAACCCGTACTTAAGTTTAGTCACATTTACTCTTAAAGATGAGTGCAGCAATCTGCGCAAACATAATCTGTTGAATCATGCAGACACCCGTGTAGTTGGAGGCTTGCCATCTACTTTAGAAAGTCTAAAAAAAACACACCTAATTTAAAAGACCATGCTGCAAAGAAAACATTCCTGATGCATTACATTGCCAGAGATAGAAACCTGAAGCCTCCACAGAGATGAAAATATCAGCACAGGATGGAAGAAACCTGGAGATTTAAGGAGCAGGAGGAAATTGACAGATTGAGCAGAGGATGGAAACATGTCCCTGTTGCAGGGCCACGTAGGCCAGCAGAGAGTTTCCTGAGGGGATTTGTCAGTGCATGTTGGCGCTCCTTACCTGGGTCATCTTTTCCCTGTTGGCCTTGGGGTTCAGGGGCGCCTCTGTGAGCAGGACTGGGTGCTCCTCTGGGGCAACCCTCAGCTCATTGTAGAAGGTGTGATGCCAGATCTTCTCCATGTCGTCCCAGTTGGTCACGATACCGTGCTCAATGGGATACTTCAGAGTCAGGATACCCCTTTTGCTCTGGGCTTCATCACCAACATAGCTGTCCTTCTGGCCCATACCAACCATCACACCCTGGGAAAGAGAACAGAAAAACAAAGTTACAAACAGCACAATGAAAGGCAATGCAGACAATATCTCAAAGCGTTTGTCATTAATGATTTAAAAGACAACTGAGAAACTGTACCTGATGTCTGGGACGCCCAACAATGGAGGGGAACACAGCACGGGGAGCATCATCTCCTGCAAAGCCAGCTTTGCACATACCGGAGCCGTTGTCAACAACGAGGGCGGCGATTTCGTCTTCCATTTTCTGAAGAGGAGGGGTGAAAGGGGGAGAGTATTTAAATCAATATGGAAACAAAGACTACATTAAGTATAACAAGGAGTCTAGAAATATGAACAGACACTGCATGAAAGTGTGCATCTAAAAAGCAATCCCATTACATTTCTGCAATATAAAAATCCAGTTTTTTTTAATATAGAAAATGGTTGTGTTTCTCTTTTTTTCTAACAGTAGTCCCATGTGCCCAAATAATTATAGAATGATAAGGACTTTTTGCGACTCTGAAATGTCTTCAAATGTTAACAACTCTTTAAAAAAAAGTCTAAATCTCAGTAGCTGGCACATAGGCCGTTGGGTTTTAAACGTTTAAACTGATGCTGTGTGACAGTCAGTTACATCTGGAAACAGCAAGGCTGTTTAAAGCCTCGTCATTATGGAGACTGGACGCTGGATGTCGCAGTGGCGCAGGTCCAGTCCAGATCCAGGGCTGAGAAACAAAAGGCTGATTCTCTCTGGGTCTGGCCATGGCCATATAAGGCAAAAGTGAGTACAGCTCAGAGACGGCGGTGGCAGCCCCGTGTGTGTCATTACACCCAGATGACACCGACCACTCCCTTACACCGCGATCACCATAACTGAATGAACCATGCCCACATGTTTTAATTTGAATACATCTGTTTAATTGTCGAAGTGAATTAACTTCCGTGTTGTCAGTCATCAGGTGCATCTTTGTGTCGTGACCATCAAAAGATAATGTGACAAAAAACTACTGACATGTCTTGGGTGTAACGTGATCTTTAACGAAATATCACATCAACCGTTTTTTACCATTTCTACACGCCCATGAGCCCATTCAAACTAAGTATTTTAGGTTTAATCCGTCTAATCTGCCATCAGACTGTCTGTTTGAAATCGGAGACACCAGACACCGTGCCAAGGCGTGCATGTCACCAAGACGATGAAGGCAGCCTGATTTGTTAAACTGATGACAGCACGTTGTAACCGGGTAATTTCACACCATCTGCTGAGGATAAACGACAGCATTGCCAACATATTTCTATGGCTAACAGTTACTGGTGGCATCTCCTCAAACTCAACCGGTGTTTAAACAGAATCACAATGAATGAAAGTCAACGTGAAGCAGCGAATGTCAACTAGAAGCTTCAACGATTTATAATGCTTTAAATTGAGGAAAGTCACCCAGATAATTCACACATCATAACTTAACCGGCTACCTAAAATAAGTTTGCTGGCTAAAGCAAAACTTGAACGTAGGTAAAAAGCACTCAAAATAAGCTTGCATATTGACTTACCTGTTTGAGGAAGGGTTATCGGCTTTGGGAAGTCTGTGACTGAGGGTTACACTCCGGTAGGATGTCTGAGTTTGACTGCAATAGAGGCCAATGATGTGCAGGGTTTTATCAGAGCCGGCGCTGCAGCCCCTTTCCATATAAGGACAACTTTCCGCACGGTGCCATCTGATTGGTCCGGCCGCCTCCACTGGGTGTGGCGCATGCAGATATCGCTCCTGCACTCTGGCAAGAGAAGATGGGACAAGCAACAGGAACACGAACCTAAATCCTACTATCAATACTATCAATCTGGGGTCGAGCAGTACAGTTCAATAACATACGTTTGTATTTCCCTATATGTCATTACAATGATAACAGCAAGTGGGATGATGAGGCAGTGCACTTGCATTGAAATCACTGCAGAGTCCTTGAGTATGAAACAATTAGCTTTAATGTTATTTTATATTGAACTAATTAGAACACCTTTATGTTATTAAGTCTAGCCTTTTATAGTTGTAATCCCTGATACATTATCCACACTGGGGACATCAAATCAAATCAAATCAAATTTTATTTATAAAGCACATTTAAAACAATTTTCGGTCGCGCCAAAGTGCTGTACATGAATACAAATAAATAAATAACATATTACAACAATCACAGAATAAATTAAAACAAATATAAAAGCAGACACAGTTTAAGATATAAAATCAAAATGTCATGCTCTGCTCATATTTAAAAGGCCAGAGAGAAGAAGTGCGTCTTGAGGGTGGATTTAAAAGACATGGGGAGATTAACAGAGTTGTGAGCCCCTGGGCACAGACATGCTAAAAGGACCACCTCTCCTGAAAAAGGAGCAATACAGTTAGACTGTAAAGTTATTTTACCCCTCTTTGTGTCTCTGTATAGTCATTTTGTGTCTCTTCCTGACAGCATAGTACGTGCATCTTGGAGTGACAATGTGTAGGTAGGCCAGGGGAGCCCTGATTTTAGACTCTGCTTGATAAAATTACAAATAAAATGCAAATTAACTATGACACTTGGACGAGAGCCTTTTGACTTGCAAATGATCGATACCTTCCACCCAAGCCCAAAGACTAAATGAAACTTTATCTCAGGTCTTGCCTGTTTTAGGGACTTGCAAAACAATGTATTGGGCCTGTTTTACTAGTAATCCACCCATGACAGGGAGGGGGCCTACATATCCTGATTACACAAACTCTCCACCACATTTTGCATATACCCATCTTATTGTCTTCTGTTGTAGCCTCTCGTGCATTGGAGGAAAAATGCAGAACATCAATGATTCATCTAATTCAATTGAAGCACATAAGGGGATGCAACAGAACTAGTCTGAAGCATTATATTCATGGCAGACACTTGTGGTAAGCAGTGCCAGGACATCACAATCTCAGGGTCACTGACAGCACCGTCAACACCCTGATTAACACGTCTGCCCTGGCATACCAGTGTGTCACATCACACAAAAACACACACACACATGCAGAGCAGAGTGATACTGATACATGTGGTCAAGCATAGCCGAGGCATGTTTACAGCAAACACTCAGTAGGCTGTAAATCTCTTATCGCTCATCACTTGTAATGTTGAAGTGGTCGGGGGCAGATTAACCATGCCTGCCTCAATGAGTTGCGATACATAGGTGTGTATTTCTGGAATGTGACTATATTTGGTGTCAAATGAAAATATGGTGAGGCCTGATAAAATGGTTAATAACGAATGGCACCTACTCAGACAAGCATATTTGTATACACTCATCCAAATATGTCCCCAAAGACTTGTGTGTCTCCAACCTGCAATACGTTTTCATGTTTATTTTTTGATAACACACTCAAGTTGTCATGCAAAGCTCATCTCATAAGTTGACCGGAGACTCAGAGTGGGTGGGTCGGGGTGCTGCTTTAACTCAATAAGGGCACTGGACAAAGACCCATACACTTACAAGTAGCGACTTCTCACTGGCTCTATGTGTTCCTAATAAGGATATATAGGAGCTAGTACAGCAAAGGAGACAGGAAGTAGTTTTCATAGTGTTTTACTACATGCAGATGAATGCAGGAAGTGACCACACAGACCTACAAACACACACAACTGGCCTTGTGTAAGATCCCCCGAGGATAAGATAGTAGGGGTTTGAGTGAGCTCATCAGGGACTTGGCGTTATCCTGCTTCAGACAGACAGACACAACACACACACACACACACACACACACACACACACACACACACACACA
>CALSBZ010002461.1:191973-219304 GCA_943591055.1 Gobionotothen gibberifrons
TGTGTGTGTGTGTGTGTGTGTGTGTGTGTGTGTGTGTGTGTGTGTGTGTGTGTGTACCTGTGTGGGTAGATTGTATTGATGCGTGTCCCATGGCTGGCAGAGGTGGAGGCCAGGGACAGCGTGTCGTCGTGGTAACAGCAGGGGCGGTCGAGCGCCCGCAGGTGCAGCAGCTCATTGGAGCGTGTGAAAGCGGGATTATCCAGTGAGTCAGCTGATCCGGCCCACGAGCGCAACCAGAACCGCCCTGACAGCTCGTCAAAATGGTTGAACCTGCGATAGCTGCATAAAAAAAATAATAAGATTAATATTTACAGGGTACACTTATATATTGTATTCATTTATTGTTTCTGCTTCAATTTGATCTGGGTTTAAGTAAGACAAACATTTTTCATACTTATATACAGTGTTGGACAGCAACTAAGTACATTTACTCAGTACTATACTTTTTGCTTTAGTATTTCCATTTTCTTGCTTCTTTATACAGCTACTCCTTCTGAGGATACTATTTAATTTTTCACTTTATTACATTTACTTGATAACTTTAGTTACATTGAAAAGATGATGATTGACAATACAATATATAACAACAAAATATTAAAATACACTTTATTGACCCCTTGTTAGAATTCAAAAGATACCCGTCGGTATGTTAAAAAACAACTATAACATTAAAATGATGAACACATCAATCATACTCCAATATCATATATTACTATAAAACAGGTTGTTGTGCAGAAAAATTACTTTTACTACTTTAAGTATATTCTAATGCTAATACTTTCATACTTTTAATTATATATATATATTATATAATATACTTGTGATATTTTGAATGCAGGTCCTTTACTTTCAACAGAGTATTTCTGAACTGGTATTACTACTTTAAAAGATCTGAGTACTCTGTATATCCGTGTTATCCCATGTAATGCTACTGTGTCCACCATGATTACTTTCCTATTGCTTTGGTCAGAAGAAAAATACTTTTATTGTTCAAAACCATCCAATACGTCTCTACGTGCAGCCCAGTGACACATGTTCATCTAGTGAGAGACAATTGAGGGTCAACAGTCTAATTGGTGGGTTGTTTCATTGATTTCTAGCCTCTTTGCAAAGTACATGACTCAATAAAGTGTTGAGGAAAAAAATAGAATCAATGTTGGGGAGATGTTCAAACGAAAGTCAGCTGAATGTGCTCTCCGACTGGAGCTGCTGGAGGAAGTAAAGCTCAGATCGAAGGGTCAAACTTTCTCTGGACAGGAAGCTCTCTCCCTACTGTTAATGAGATACTGTTGATTTAAGGCTTAACCTCACAGAGTCTGAACTCTCTCCGTCTAAGTCTGTACCCACTATTAGACGTTAATCTCAGTAATAGGGTGTAGTAAAGTATCTCAGTTCAGGTGAACAAAACGCCCATGCAGCCCCACTCAGATGACAACATAAGTGTCTTTACACAACACAAGGCTGGAACCCGAAGTCAACTCTTCAAAACGCTTTATACCTCCAATTTATCAAGTCCACACCAGGTCCACACAGGGCTATCAAGGGACACTATGTCTAATCCAGTCAACCACGTACATTTCATAGGCCAACATTTTTATATTTGATTTACATGTATTTGATGTAGGCCTTAACAGTTTGAAAAAAAGGTCTAACTGCAGTTGTATTATTTGCAATATAATTTTGCATTAATTCACATTTATTTGCGACAAGAATCTGAAGACGATGTCGGTATCTCTGCAGCCCAACAGTAGTAAACTCAGAATTGTATTTCAATGTTGACACACATCTACCTACTCTGATTTGGACACTGCACCAATGTTCAATGTTCTGCCCTAATTTAATGCGATAAGTTAACTTAAACTGCAAATTTCAGGCGGCACAAAAGAAGAATAGAATAGTTTTCTAGGTCCAAAATCACATTGATCCCTTGATGGCCCAGCACCCTAACAGACTTGACGTGATGACAGTGAACGCATCATGGTACAAAATGAGGGCTGACGGCAGCATTTGGATTAAGTCTGGATGTCTCAACATTTTCCAAAGTCTTCAGCAAAACGTTCATCACAGTCTGTGGTTCTGCAGCCAGACTATGACACCTAGTGGACACAACTGCAATTACAATTTATGTTTATGCAATTATGGCCATATACTGTAAGTGTCACACAACACATCATTTCTCTCCAAAGTGTCTATTGTGGTATTGTCGTCAAACGTGTGTGTGTGTGTGTGTGTGTGTGTGTGTGTGCGTGTGCGTGTGCGTGTGCGTGTGCGTGTGCGTGTGCGTGTGCGTGTGCGTGTTATGTTCTTCCCATTGTTATAGCCTTGCTTTTATGTGACGTGGTCTTTTTATTGCTTTTATTCTTTGTCTTTTTATAGACTTGTTTTTTTGGATCTGTTTTCTTTAACTACGCCTAATTTTGTCTTGTTTTTGTCTGGCCTTACACTGAAAACACATCAGAGCAGAGGGAGAGTTAGTGCCTGCGGCGTAGCTGCCATGCGATGTCTATGAAAAACGGCGACAGCTGTCACAGCGCTTTCCAAACTGCTTTTTTAAAGTAAATATCATTGTTATTGTTCATAATATTATTCTTAGAATATATTTATTGATTATTTCCTTTGGTAATTTAGGGACTGTTCACCACACACTAATACAAACACAGTAATTATATGTGGGCATACCTGCTCCGAGTCTGATCCACTTTGGCCTGGATCAGAATGGCTCTGTAGCGCCGCACTGCAACGAGAGCCAGAATACCAATCATCGTCACCATGACGAGTAAGATGGCAAGACATGCGCCCACGAGACGCGCTCGAGTCATCCTCAGATCACACCTCTGACCCATGTACCAGAAGTCCACTCCTACGAGGCAGCTGACACACAAGGAAACGGATAATTACATGCACAAAACATTATTGGATAGACGGGAAGATACAACAGGATTGAGTGTATTAGTGCCTCTGTGTGCTCCTACCGGCAAACTGGAAGTTGTCCCGGGTGGTGAGTACAGATTCCGTGGTGGTGGCAGTAGTCGAAGTGGCAGACTGAAGAACAGCTATAGTTTGAGGTGCCAGGCTGAATCACACACATGTAGCCTGCTGGACATTGTAGTAACCAATCACACACATCACCCTGCAGACCTGTGTTAAAGAGTGAGGCGGGTGTTTACCACATTTTCATTAAATCTACATAAAAACAACATTGTGTTAGTCTCAGTGCTTCCCTCCCCTTTATGTGGCAGGGTTGGATTCATTAACGAAGACTATAATGACTTCTAGTTTTCCCACATTAGTTTTGGGGGATTTCACCTATGCAATGCAACTGTCAAAGGACAGAGGTAATCGTGTCCTGAACAGTCTGAAAAGGGAACAAGAGTAAGCCAATTTCAATACATAAGCTACTAAGGAGGTAAATCTAAAAAGATTGTCTTAAATAATTGTCTAACTTAAAAAAAAAAAAAGTAAAGCAATCCACAAAGACTCGGAACAGGTTTGCACACATACAAATACATGTAAAATGAGTACAGTAAGATGATAACATGCCAACATAATAAATACCAATGAGCCAGACATGTTAATCAGATTTCTCAGAACTGGACTGCGAGCCTAACCGAGTTACGATGTTTACATGAGTCCATCTGTAACTGGGGTAATTAAGTAAGCATGTTAAGGATGGAATTTCTTCTCAGATAAATGAACAACATACACAGGGCGGCCTAAAGGTTAGCCATCTTTATTAAAAGGGACCCTACTATGCTCATTTTCAGGTTCATATTTGTATTTTGTGCCTCTACTGTGACACGAGTACATGCTTTATTGTTCAAAAAGGTCTTTATTCTACTCATAATGCCTGTCCTGCAGCCCCTCTTTTCACCCTATGTCTGAAAACAGAGCCCAGTGTGCTCTGATTGGATAGCCAGCTGGCTCTGTTGTGATTGGTCAACCGCTTAGAGAGACAGGAACTTCCTCAAGAGGGAACTTTGGGGTTTTATCCTTTACAGACCATTTACACAAACACCTATATAACACTCGACAAGAAAGGGAAAACCCCCAAAAAGCATAAACATGCCTCTTTAAAGTGTATGTGGGCATCTCAACCCAGGCTTACCTCCCAGTGTGATGTTGGTAATCTTGGATGATCTGAAGCTCCTCCCCTCGCTGAGAGCTTCAGATAGTCCTGTTCGTTCCAACAGCGATGAGGGTCCTGTCATGCCGAGCCACTGCAGAGCTCCGCTGGTTTCAAACTCCACCACACTCTGCACTGCATGGCCACTGAAACAGCAACACATTCACCTTCAGCACCTCTATTTACACAACCTCACCACAGTTTGTGCCTCTCGTGGGTTTCCACTGTATTGGAGTCATCCAATTTTCAGAAAATGTAAAACCTTTCCATCTCTGAGAAACCCTGAAGGTTGTTTTACGACACTAACTGCTGTTCTGGATGTACAGTATGTCTGAACGGCAGATAGCTGCCAACTAGCCAATGGACATAGTGACACATTCAGCAACTACATATTTCCCTCCTTAGGAATTAGGAGGCAACAACAGAGCTAAAAGAGGAATGAAATGTATTTACAGGAACAAGACATTCAATTAATGAAGTTACACGTATTTTGGATGTGTAAATAAGCAACTGATTTCCATTAACAACTTTATAGGGTGTTCAAATGCCAATTGTGGTTAAAACTTGTGACTTGAATTCAATGGTTATATACATAGGCACACACTAGGACTAAATGCAGTTTAGTTTAAGTACCCTCTTAAACACCTCACCTGCTCCAGACTCCCAGCAGCCTGCTGAACCCCGGGACTTTCCGTAGGTATGGATCCACCTGGACAAAACAGAGTGGGATAACTTTGTAGCAGCTACTAAAGACGACTCTAAAGCTGTCTTATGGATTTATTTGGGGTGTTATGCCTGCTGGTGTGTGTGTGAATAAGTCTCACCCAGGCAGCGGTGTCTTCCTCCAAACCAGAAGTAAAAGCCGATCTGGAATCTTCTACAAGGATCTGAAGCAGCAGCTCAATCGACTCGACTGGACATAACAAGCAAAATAAAAAGAATTACAACAAATGTAGAAACCAAAACATATTATTTACTAGATAGTTTGGATGTTTTGAAGTGGGATTGTATTTGGTACTAACTGATGGTCATTGTATTATGTACAGATGATGTGACTTTTGTCAATCTGAAGTACAAGGTTTAAAAAAAAAAAAAAAGTATATATTTTTGGGGGGATTTTTTTGCCTTCAATGATAAAACAGACAGGAAAGGGCGAGAGATGCAGCTAGAGGGGTAGTTTTCAAACAAGAGATACAGTGGTAAATCCCCACTCTACCAGGTAAGCTACCACAGTGCACCACTGCTGTAGCTGCTTTTCAATATGAAAAGTGACATTGCATACTTTGCTTTTGCAGCACAAGAGAATAATGTTGCTATAGTTTCAAGACATAATCAAACTCTCATCAAGAAATCAAAATCAAATCTTGTCAAATGCAATCTTGGCTGATAATAGTTACTTTTTTGTAATCCGTTACTACATTGACCATGAATAAGTAACTCGTAAATCCATGCTTCAAAACATCCCAACTAGTCTATAAATCCCACACAAATCTTTATCATACCTTTGATGGCTGCAGGTTGGTCCGGCACAATGTAGAACTTGGGTGTCCGACTGGTTGTGGAGCTTAAATTGGGCACGGAGGTTAAAACAGAAGGTGTGAACACCACATGGTTTTCCTTGCTGTCATATGGTGCTGTCCAGGATGGAGCTTCAGTTGTGGGAGTTTGTGTAGTTGTGCTGCTGGAAACCCACTGCCAAGACTCATTCTGTACTTCTACCTCTCTTTTTCCATCATCTGCTTTTACAGTTGTGAGTGACACCAGATAAGTTTGGGTAGTAGTAAGGTAGTTGTTGAGCTGTTTATGTGTGACATCAGTGGAAGATGGTAAAGGCAGGTGGTTCTGTGCATGAGTTGTGTGTGAAGATGTTTGTGAGGGTATAGGCGTGGTTGTGTGGTTGTTGAGGAGTGTGTGTGCAGCGGAGTCAGTGGTAATGGAGGGCAAAGACAGGGGTGTGTGTGTTGAATGTGAACTAACAGGAAATGTAGTGTGTGTTTGGAGGGTGTTTGAAGGTGTTGATGAGTGCATGGATGTACTGGAGGACAAAACAAGGACGGGAGTCGGTGAATTTGTGGGCGAGTCGTCGTGCAGGAGTGTATTAGTGGAAGGCAGGGTGTACGTTTCCGTGTCAGTAACTACATCTCTCAACGTCAGATCTTCTCTGGGTGTAGAAGAAAAATCTGTGAAACCCAAAGTCCCATCATCGACTTTGGTAAAGTCAGGCGAGGAGGAGAGAGAGTTAGTATCCATTTCTGTATTTACTTCATTTCTTTGTGTCGCTGTTTGTTCTTCTTTGTTTGTCCAGGTAAATGGGGAGGATGTATCAGGAGATGGCGAGTGTGTGAAGCTCTCTGTGCTTTGTGGAGAGTTGGTTTTACTCTCTGTGGAAGAAGTAAGAATGTCAAGCATCTCTGTGTTTTCAAATGTATCAGAGGCCTCGAACGCAACCGTTTGACTTGTAACATATGACGCAGCTGATGCAGATGAGTTAGTACTGTTTAGATGAAATGAAGCAGCCTCCACAGCACCAACAGAGGTGTCAGGCTCAGTTGTGTGGGTGGTGGATGAATGAGTTCTGCTTGGTTCCTGTAAGGATGGTAATGACGCAGTGGGGTCAGTGTGAGAGTGTGTGCTGCTTGAGTCATTCTGCTGAAGGTCGGTGGAAGATGTTAAAGGATCAGAGGTGACAGTGGAGGTCAGATCAGCGTGAAGTATGTCTGTGCTTCGCTGGCTCCTCCAGGAATGGGGTAGTTTCTCTACAGATGCCCCACTTACAGCTCCACCACGTGGGATTGAGATGGTGCTAATCTCCCGGGTTGTTCGTGAAGGTTGCTCAGGGGGGGAGGAGGTGAAAGATGGGACCCTGGAGCGTAGATGATCTTGTGTGGGTGTAGATAGTTTAGACGTGGCCGTATATTCGTGTTTATCCGTGCCATGCAAAGTGTCAGAGCTACGTGTCAGTGCCATCTGTGTACGAGGGAGCTCGTAACGTAATTTTCTTTCTGGTGTGTGTGATGTGTGAAACAGTGTATCTGTGCTTAGAGCTTGCTCAAAATAGGGGTGTGTCCGCTCTCTGGCAGACATTTTGCCATCAGCGAGGTGAGCGGCTCCAGATGTATCCGCTCCATTGTTCGGTTCTTCCTCAGGAAGAGGGAGCGTTTCCCTATCGCCTCTCCCAGCCACAGTGAGTCCCTGCAGGGGTGAGGTGGGGCGCAGCAGCCCCTGGTCCTGAGAGGAGGGACTAGACGCAGACTGAGGCCCATAACTCTGCTCCAGACCTTCGTAGAGACGACCTCTGCCCCCTTCTGTTCCGCTCACCACATCTTGACCAATCGGAGCTGTGCTTGTGAAGCTGGTTCCTGACTCAGACAAACTCAAAAGGTCTGAATGTGGGCTGGTGTTGTCCTCCGAGGAATTCCTCCCATTTTCCTGGACTGAATGACCAGGAACAAACACAAAACAGAGAGGGACAGGGTGAGGAGAGACAGAGTGGAAATCACAACACAACATATCTCTCTCTCCCACACCACAGCGAGCGTGATAAGAACTTTCCGTAGATTTACAGCTAAAAGCACAATGGGTTTCCATCATTTAACATTATACAATCAAAGCATCAAGATAGTGTTCTTCTGTAAACAACAGATATTTTTCCTTTACTCATTTAGACAACAAAATTACCCCCACAAAAAACAACTCTAAAACAAGTCTGACCCAAATGTTATTACAACAATTAGATCAAACATCTCGTGATGAGGGTGCAGGAGAGGGGGCCTTTCTGACCCAATAATTCAAACTAGATAATTGAGTAATGGTTTCTCACCACAATAGAAGAGCTGAAATGCATTTGAAGAGTGTCCTGCTCCTGTCCAAGTGAAGCTGGCTTTGTTTCCGTCACATAGAGATAGCAGAGCTGTGTCCCTGCTCTCGAGGACTTTGTCTTCTTCGTTCAAAACACATCGCACTGATAACCTCGAACCACTCTCCAACCATACTAACTTTAATAGTACCGTCACACCCAGAGGAACATCTATCGTCCAAGTGCAGTTTGAAGGTGGTAGGGTTTTTTCAGACTGGTTGGTGTCAGTAATAAGTCCAGGTAAAGTGAGGTTGATGTGACCAGCAGGCTCTTTGTCCACGCGGATATTTCCCCCACAGTGTTGGTGCAACGAGGCCAATGTTTTATCTGGGGAAAGATAACAAACCAAGGTTCTGGTAAGAGAGGGTATCACTTTGGCATACATCTTGATGATGAATAGATAACAAATTCAAGTTTTAAAAGAAATGCATGGACGTGAGGCTGTCAAAAGCTAGAAAAGAAGTCAATAGATAGAAAGATAATTGCTAGATATTTTGATAGTATTCTAAAAGTATTTTATTATCTCAAATATTTACCATAGGTTTCATGTTTTTCTCTGTATCAATATATGAAATGTTATATAACAAACGATTAATTGAGACAAGAATCAGCAGAATATTTAGTATAGAAAATAGTAGTTGTTAGTTAGTTGAAGACTGTTTTAAAATACAAATAATTTGGGGGATTAAAAAAGGTAAAAGCTAAAATAAGAGAGATTTGAGAAAATTAGTGAAAACAATTAAATGTTGACAACATATCAAAGAGATTCCCCCTTGTTTGTTAATCGTCTCAACATTTTGATGAAACCTATACGAGTCTGCGTCTGAGCTTGAAACATACAGGTTTTTACCCTTAAAACTAACACTAACAAACCTTTTTCTGTCAATACAGCAGCACTATTGCAAAAGTAACTGAAAAGAAACAGCAGTTTTATCTTAAAAGTGTGTCTAATACAAAGTCCAGTGATAACAAAAATAGTTGCTCGTCTGGCAGATTTGCTTACCTGTTGTGATAATAAAAAGCAACAGACAGGCGTGGAGCTGCATTTCCAATCCTGAGACATTTCAGTGTCGCAGACCTGATAAATCCCAAATCCATGTACAGATTCTTCAGATTTACAGTCTGTGTCCGTTATGATGAGGACGAGCAGACGCCAAAAAAGCGAAAAAGGATCCCCTGTTTTCCTGCGGATAGTCCCAAACGGAGCGTCAGAAACTTTCCTTCTCCATCATTTCCTCCGAAAGGAAACCACTTTGCTGTCAATGACCAACCGACGCACAGTCCCCTAAATGAGAGACACGTGTGTCAGACGTGTGTGTGCGTGTGTGTCCGGTACTGACAGAGAGGTTTTATTTGCGCCCCCAGGCTGTTCGTGCAGTCTTTGAATCAATCAGCATTTCCAGAGATGAGAAGGAGGAATCTAGTGGTCGCGGCAGGAGCTGTTTTTTACACACATTCTTAAACGCAACACAGGAAACCTTTACCACAGGAGGCATGAAGACATGACAGGGCGGGTTCATTAGCGCCTCACATGCACCCCTCTGCGGGTCAGACAGGAGGTTCGTGGGCATTAGGCCTCTTTGAAGAGACCCGGATCTTATGGCTCCTTTCATTTCCGAGGCTTATCGTTCTTTCTCTTTTTAAAGGTCACCTATTATGCAAAATCCGCTTTTTCATGTCTTTTATACATAAACATGTGTCCCCTCTCTGTAAAGAGATTCTGAAAGTTTCAGGAAAAAGTATTTGCTCACTCTTTGTCCTGATCCATATATAAACCTGTCTGAAAATGAGCTGATCAGATTTTGGCCACTTTATGATGTCATAACGATTTTAACGGGCGTGAAATGCGAGCACCGGAGTCTCGCAGCGGCAAAACTGTGGCGCGCTAAATTGCACCGCATTTGCAAATAAAAGTTCTTGAAATAAATAATAGTCATTGTTCATTACAGTTTCTGAATATTTGTGAATATTTCTGGGTGTTGCCATCTGTAAGTGGCGGCACTGCATTCTTTACGCTACTTACGTTGCTTCGGTTACAGCGGCAAAAAAAAAGTGGATTTGAGATTTGCAAAGAGGCGAAAAGTATATTGATCTCCCTGCCACTGGCAGAAATATCCACCGGAGTGCACCTTTCACAAGAATGGATTCAGGGAAAAGTCAGCAGTGATCCACAGAATAACCTGCGGAAAAAGATTTATAAGCACCATAAGAGCCAGGCACACGAAAAGGCGATCGAGATTTCGGAGATGAGAAAAAAAGATGTCCTACCAAACAAGGTATTGGCAATCAATGTTGATCTAATGCAGGAAACATATACATATTTCAGGTCTGCCTATGATTGCCAAAAAATAAATAAATAGGGCTCCCCCGAAAGCAAATATATATATATAAAACTATAATATATTGATTAAAAAGAGTATAATAGGATAACTTTAATGCTAACTGGGTTTGTCAGTAAAATAATTACTGGGATAGTGTAAGATTTACATGGGCCTCACTTTGTCGAAAAAGTGGTGGGGACCATTTTTCCAGATTTAACATCAGCATAGCAGGAGACAAAATAATGTCCCAGCCCTGAGTGTTGAACCTTGAGCACCTGCATGAAAATCCAATGCATAGACCTCTGGACCACCAATGTGTTTTTATTTTAATAAATGTAATTTAAAACTATAGGTCTTGCTGTGATGTGATGTTGAGTGAATGTGTACCTTTATAACCACAACGAGCACACAGTTATGGAGGACAGAACATGACATGAGTAAAAAAAATAGACGAATAAATACAGGAATAAAAAAATACAAGAAAGAATAAATAAATATGGACATAAATAAATGAATGTTTATTCACTTCAGAGCCTTCAAGAGCCAGATATAAATGTTTATTAGCGTCAAAAATGGTGTTGCTATTAAAGGTTTTCTAATACCTACCTAAAACTCATTGATTAAAAACAACTGAAGTTTGGTAAAGTTGGAAAGATACACAGGCTAAATTCCATTATTTCTAAAGGACATATTAAAGTAACCTTACTCCAGATGCCCTGGTAGCCTTGAGTTTTTCTGAACAGATAAACAAAAAATGGACTGTCATTTCTGTGATGAGTTTCAACAAGTGTTTTTACAATATCTTCTCTGACAGGTCCTCTGATAACCCTAACCCAGCAGGGGAAGACTGGACTTTGTAGGGGATACGAAAAATAGTTAAATAGTTAAATAGTTCTAAGACAAATATCCAGAAATAACAGCAGACTAGATCCTGCACTACACACTCCCTTACGGTAGATGGCAAAATACGCTTAAAAGTTGGTTTTGCTATTGTGATTTCCCCTCCGGTACAGCAGAGGGTGCAATAATCATACTGTGTGCTGCTCGTTTTTACACGAAGCAGAAGAAGAACCATGTACGTAGTTCTTTCACAGTAGTCTGATCTGAACTCTCTATGGGATAATGGATCTAATTAACTATCGCTAGTTATTTTAGAAGGCAAAACACTCATGAAGCAGGCACTCTTTGGATATTTATGAGCCTCATATTTCACTAACAGTGATTTCAGGTAAGTCTTCTCTTATTTCCTGACAGCCTGAGAAACTTTAGATCCTACCGGCTAGCTACACTTAATTAACCTTATACTAAGCTAGCTGTCAAATCCTCAACAAAGACATGATTGTGTTATTAACTGAACTGTCAAATAGTATCACACCGTAATATGCCAAACTATAGTAATATAAGTCAGTTTTAAGGAGCTAGCTATCTGTAAGATGTCTAAGGAGTTCACATATTGTTAGCTTTAACATTAGCCACCTAGCTAGGAGCAAGCCCCGGCTAACGGTATGGCTCAATGTAAAGCCATAAGTCAAGGTGATGTGTGCAGGTTGCACAACTTACAGTGACACTCAGATACTCAGATGTTTAAGTTATTGTTTAGTAGTTGAAAGATTAACCATTTCGTGAAATTACCTCACATGATTTGTAAAGAGGATGCTCCCACTTTACTGTGATTTGGTGCAAGTTAAAGGATTTTCTTTATCATTATAACCCTTTATTTAAGAAGCTAAAACATTGTGCTGTTGAAGTGAAAATGACAAATCAACATAATCTACTTCATGAAGGTATGAAAATACATTTATATAGTCAACAATGGACAACAAACACAGCATTTCGTCCCTGTAAGATGTATACAAATTGGTGATACTGAATTTGGTATATTAGTAAATGTGCATGGCTGTATTGCTGGAATAATAACTCTATTAGTAATGTAATAACCGAATACATATATAGAGACAGTTTTATACATATATAGGAGAAGAAGATATGAATACAATCCCTATTAACAATATCAATAGTTTTATAACGTAAATAGGGCTGCAATGACATGAAGAAAATATACAGAAAATTGGCGGTCCCAATTACATATATATATATATATAATACATGAAGGTAGATAATCACATTAAATCAAAAACCATAATAATATTCCAACAGTGCCATAAAGCAGGCCTGCTCCTTAATATGCAGAATTGAATTTAGTGGCAACATATACCAAAGTATACTGTTAAGATAGCTACGAGAGAGACATTTCTATGACGTTTGGATATTTGTTATTGTCTGTTATTAAATAATATTGCATATCATGACAAGACAATATCCCTTGATTGTCAAATGTGTGTTTTTAAGGTGTAAGAAGATACATTCTTTTGGTACCTTAACTACCTTTGTTTATTTCCGGCTTGCTGGAGGTGTATCATTTGGTAAAGCTGTTTCTGTTCCCCTTTGCAGGACTGTGTCAGGTTTTGGATGGATTCAGCACCTGAGGTATTATTTCCTCGTGTAGTCGCAACCAGGGACCTCAGGGATCTGAATCCTGTACAACAGCGGGAAGAAAATGGTCAAGTATTTTTGTAGTAACGCAGACATCAGGAGCGCGTGGGACCATGTTGTCGCTGCTTTCTGGCAGAGATACCCTAACCCATTCAGGTACTGTTATATGTTCATGATCAGTTTTAATTAGAAATTATGGATGTGATGGGTGTCAAAAGTCAACACCAATGTTAAGATATTATAGTTTTAGCAGTACAGTGCCTGGAATTAAACCAATTATCTACATAATACTTGCTTAATGTTGTCTAGATATGAAAAAAAAGGAAACTGCACAACTTTTGCTTCTGAAATTTAGAAGTAACATCATAATACAAATAAAGTTTAGATCAGCCCTCAGTCATGATGCAGATACAGAACCGAGAACACACATCAGAGAAGTAAAGCTACGTTTAGCGGATTCATAGTTTCATAGTTGTGTGATCATTCTGTTTTACTTTCCTTATGACTTGATCTAACAACATCTTGAAAGATCTTTTCTCTACAATATCTAAACATCCCAGTGGTGTTTTTTTGCAAAGAAAGCTTTACCAGAACAGAAAAAACACACACTTTTCTTTTGATTGACAGCTTGGAAAAGTAGAACTCTGTTTTTAAACGGAACTGAACATCATTTAAAGCAGACATGAAACCTGACAGTTAAAGGTTAGATAGGTTCACATTGTACATTCAAACTGTTTGTGTTCTCTGAGCATCCATTATATTCATATTGGCCCCTTCTTACATACTTGGACAAGATTGTTGATAAAATCCATAGCAAAAATATAAATTATATATAAACACACACAGACAGTTGAACTGTGATTAAGTCAAATCAAGTGAGTATCATCCAACATTATTTTGTAAAGGTTTTCCTCCTTGAGTTTCTACAGTGTTTCCCTGCTCAGCTGCAGTACACAGAATTTGGTTCAAAATGATTTATCTAACCCAAACCGCTGAGGCCTCTTACAAACTCAGAATAAACTTGGCTGATCACCCAACACTTACTGTAGATCAGGGGTGTCCAAACTTTTCACGAGGGCCACATACAGAAAAATATACAAAGGGCTGGGCCACTCACTAGAGGTGAGATTTATTACCTCATAAGTTCTGTTATATAATAATTATAATAATTATACATGACACTTATATAGCACTTTTTAAAAAACTCAAAGACTCATGTTTTCAACTTTAATTGACTGAATTTATTTGAGAATTGGGCCCATTAACACATGAATACTGTGAAATATATTTGAACATATATATTTAAGAAGTAAGACAAGCAGAAGTTTATTAGACTTAAAGTCATTATACTTTTTTAATTTGCTAAGTGAGGTCCGATTCAAAATGGTCCGCGAGGACGCATTTTGCCCCCGGACCGTAGTTTGGACACCCCTGCTGTAGATGAAGGGATCTTAAATCTAAATCTCTACATGAATGGCAGCCATTCCATTCCAGTGTCTGTTGAAACACTGAGAAATATTGTCAGTAGTTTATAGAATAAAATAAAAAACATTTATTTTACTCAAACACATACCTATAAATAGTAAAACCAGAGAAGCTAATAATGCTGCAGTGGTTTCTTAATTGTTTCCAGAGCTGTATATGCACCTGACTATTTTTAAAGACAGACCTAATGACACATGGCTGTGTGTTGTTGTGTCCCTCAGCACACATGTCCTCACAGAGGACGTTGTGTACCGGGAGGTGACTGCGGACCAACGGTTGCTCTCCAGACGCCTCCTGATGAAGACCAATCGGCTTCCTCGCTGGGCGGAGCGGATCTTCCCCTCCGGCATGTCTCGTTGTGTGTACATCATCGAGGACTCCATCGTGGACCCCGTCAACAGGAAGCTGACCACCTACACCTGGAACCTCAACCATACAACGCTCATGGTGAGGGGCCTGATTCTGTGTTCAGACCATCTCACAGCCTGATCTATGTGCCTCAGCTTTTTACAGCTACACATCTCTCATAAACCAGCTGCCGTAAGAGCCTTTTGGGTTTTAAAAATAAACGATACCCAGTTGGTTGAGACTAAGCAGCGTTTTGCTAATAACAAGTAAGTGATTTGAACTCAAAAGGTGATGATATATCAGTGTTGTGATCACAACCGCCCCCAAGTGGCCAAAATAAATGTCTTTTATCTCCAAGGGTTTTCACATAGCTTCAGTGATTTAGGACCATTACAGGTTCAGTATTGCATCATTCTTAACACACTAAACATTCAACAGTGTGTTCAGTTCTAGCAAAAACTGAGATCTACAAGAATTGAGATCTATGTTGGAGAGAAAAAAAGAAAAAGTGTTGCGGTTTCTTGGCAGAATAAGAAAAGACTGAACGTCAGTCAGGTGTGGCTGCTTACCCCTCAAGGGAGGAGGAAATATTAATTCAACCGGCCTGATCTTCAAAGGAGGCGAGCGTTTGAACACAGAGAAGAAGGGCCTTGACATGACTTGTACATTATGCAGCCTTTAAAGTGGGCTATTTCCACACTCTCACTGCTGCACACTGTACGCTAATGCAGGGGGGATTAATGCCGCTCATGTTCTTAATCTCCTGCAGTATGAAACTCAACCGGAAGTTAAGATAGCTGACTGGTTGTGATCAAAGACATTTTCTGATCAAAGCATCCAAATCTTTATGGAAAATACATTAATGTTCCCATTTAGTTATTTCCTGTACTCATTACTTTGATGTATTGTTGGCTAAATGTACTGTGGCCTATCAGAGATGTCCTCATTCACATAGTGGTGAAAATCATGCAGGAAAAGTTTTTTTTTTTTAAGCCCCTGTCTGTCGAAGAAAAACATTTATTACATGATTTAACTTTTGTTTCTGTACTGTGTGGATTATTAGGACAGTTCCACAGCCTTGACCTTTTAATAATTTGCTGTCTTTTTCTTTTCCCCGCTCACAGTCGGTGGAGGAGCGTTGTATTTTCCAAGACTCCGCGGAGCAGCCGGCCTCCACCCAGATGAGACGGGAGGCGTGGATATCCTCAAACGTTTATGGCGTCTCCAGACCTATTCAGGTACCTTTTTATTCTCTTTTTGCAATAATAATAAACCCATGCTTTTATCGACATGTTAAACTGACCTGAATGGTACATTTTCATCATATTGCACACAATATGTTTTCTTTTTTATTACTTTATTACTGCCGAATTTTTTTCCATATTTTACTGTTATATTTCACTAATTTTTTTTAATCATTTTTAATGTTATTATAATTTTCTTAAAATAGTTCTCTATCTGTTTTTTTTGTTGTTTTTTTACTTTTTATGTATGCACCATGACACCAAGTCAAATTCCTCGTGTCAACCTACCTGGTAATAAACCTGTTTCTGATTCTGATATTCGTATTTTAAGAAAATAGCCGTTACTTTCCTAGAAATGCATTTGTCACTGTAGATTTGTAATAGCAGTAAGCAAGTAGCAAAGCATGCTACATTTATTTACAATGACTAACTATTATCCATCCTAGATTGTGGAAATATATATTTGTTTAAGTAAATACATGAGTTTGTCTATATTTAGATTAGATATACAGCATCAAGAAGGCTTCAGTTTGATGTGTTGGTATGTGTAGTAGAGTATGAGCAGTAGAGGCGTGGGAGCCTGTGTGCAAATGCCACCACAGAAAACAAGTGGGAGATTCAAAGGAAGAAGTGAAAACGGTGCCAAAATATGTCCAGAGAAAATTGTTATTGTTAGATGTTGAAGATGCCCGGCTTGCTTTGAAACCCCCGGAGAGACGGAGAGAGAGGGCTGTTAGCTAAGTGTGTTTTTTTTTTTTTGACGGCTCCCTCATGCAAAGCCGTTTCCTGTTCTCTCTTTTCCCAGGAGTTCGGATTGGCCCGATTCAAGAGCAACCAGGTGAAGGCCATGAAAGGGCTGGAGTACGCGCTCTCCAACATACAGGGTACGTGCACGTCACGGCAGAAAGAAGAGGGAAACAAAACAGTTTATTTGTAACTGTTACTATTTCTGGAGATGACAAACTTTCCCTTTAAAACATCAGGCCCGTTGTACACACTTTATTTTACGTATTGATGGTGTTATTTATATATTCCCTTTACTTTGGTTTCATGGCTAAACATGCTCAAGGTGTGTTTTCATGAATCCAGTAATAATTGAGTTGGCTCGCCTCTGACACCGAAATTCAATCGTTCAGCCTCAGGAGTTTGAAGTCAATACTCTGGAATTGGAAAGTTGTCAGCATTGCCTAGAAATCTACCCCTACATGGTTTCCTAAGAAACAGGTTACATTTGAGCAGCCTTGAGATCCTTTTCGCTCGGAAACACCATGTGACTGCAAAAGGGATATGAAACCATGGCAACTACAGTGACAAACACGTCTGAATTTAGACTCGGAGCAAAACAATTCAGGCTCTCTGTGCTGCATAAACAAAATACTGAGGAGCAGGCAATCTGAAAGGCAGAAAAAGCCTGTCCCTGCAAGAGGAATATGAGAAAGACTTCACTGAACTGATGAAAATATCAAACATTTTAAATTATTTACAAAAATAATGATAATTGCCTTGATTCAATCCATTGTTTGGTCAGTTAATTGTCAGAAAACATTCAGAGAGGATGAAAAAACCTCGGAATCTGTTCTGCTTAATTTACGTCTCCGGTGTGAAACAGTTATGTAAACAACAAACTAATTGCTGAGAAAATAAATTAAAGTTTTTTGGCTGCAAAAGATTCAGACACTCTAGCAACCAATTAACTGCTTAGCCCATCAAAGGCATAGCCACACAATTAAGAATAAAACCTGTATACATTTAATTTGGAAAAATGTTACATCAAACTCTAAAAAGGTATGTTTTAATTTCCAAGAAGACAAATGCATGCAAATCATCAACTCTTTCACAAGCCATCATCTGTCTGAAGACACAGAGAGGTGCATTTAAATCCTGGGAAGCCATTAGATGATGGAGCGATGTGTTGTTTAGCAGCGTTCCCTAACGAGCGAGGTGTGTTGTGCTGATTCAGCGTACTGTTGTCTGAAAGCACGTTCTCCATTGTTGCCCCTCTGCTCCTGTGTGACGGCACCGCAGGGATCAGGCTGAGCGTTGTGGTAAGTCTGCTCGCAGTAAGGGGTGAACCCCCCCGGCCTGCCCAGGGTGTCACATGATGCCCAGTATGAGCCTCACAGAGTAGAGCGAGTAGCTGATGTAGTACCCGTCTCCCCTTGTGTCTAGTGTGCAGAGACTCTTTGCCTTAAATAGTCAGAAACTAGGAGAAAAGATGACTCAGCAGTTGATCTAGCGTTGTGTAGAAGTAGATGGTCTTTAGTTTAGTAAATCCTTATGACCCCTATTTGTTTGATATACAAAATTAACCCTGTGAGAGATTGTGCTGATTGTCATTCTACATGTATATACAGTTTATGTGCTAAAACATCAACTTTAAAATGGTAAGGTAGCTAAATGAACCTATGGAGTAAAACTCAATGCAGCTACTAGTTCAATCAGAAGAGACGGTTTTGATGTAAGAATACATATTTATTGCCAGGAATACACAAATGAATGTAATGGAGATTTTGCGATTATGCCCCGTTGTGCAGGAGTATCATTCGGGAGGGGAGAACCGATCCGATGAAACCCCCCGGGGTCTAGACCAGGGGTCTCAAACTCAAGGCTCGGGGCCAAATCCGGCCCGCGACTTCATTTTCTGTGGCCCCGCAAGAGCTTGCAAAGAATATAATACGTTTATTATACGGTTACATGCCACTTTACAGAAGCACGTTGCCCATAAACTACATGTCCCACAATCTCGTTTTTGCCCTGGACTTCTGCTTTCAGACGTAGTTAATTACTAAGTTATATCTCTCACAGGCTCCGCCCTCTACTGGACTCTATGGGTACTACCTTATCCTGCGAGCATTCTCCCACTGAAAACTCTTATAGACGTGGCCGGCCAAGGGCGGGCCTACCTGAATGCGCGTGCATCACACCCTATAAAAGGAGGCCTCGCCTCCTGACTGTCATCCCTTTCTCTTCAGCCAGCGGAAGTGATCCCACGAGAGACCGGAAGACGTTTTGAAGAAGATAGAGTTAACTTACCTCCAGGGAGTCGCCACTGCTAGAGACCCGGGCCTGTCCTTCGTGCCCTAGCTGAAATAGCGGGCGCCGATCCCCACCACCTTGCTTCGAGTGTTGGAGGACCAGGATATGGCCCGGCGGTGCCGCAGGGCTGGTTTCTCTCTGGATGATGATCATGGCGGCGGGTGTGTGGGCTACTCACTCATTGCTAGAGATGCCCCCGCCTCACCAGGTCAGAGCGATTATTGGGCCGCAAGGCCGAATAAGTAGCTTGGTCCACGGGCCTTGCCCCAGGCCCGGTTCCCCCGGGGACCGGTGCTCGGTGGTTTCACATGATATAGGGTTGACCCTACTTCATGACATGACATGACCTATCCGATAATAATCCAATTCAGAGGCAATCATGTAATATAATACATTTATATATTATATATTTATTTAGTTACAACCGGCCCTTTGAGTGAATGTGGCCCGCGATGAAATTGAGTTTGACACCCCTGGTCTAGACACTGGTGGTGGTGAATGGATAGTTGGGTTCGGTCTGAAGGGGAGGGGCTTGGCTTGACCCTGGATTCAGAGGGACAGGAGGTGAAAGAGGAGGAGAAGGGTTGCGTCGAGTCACCTGACTGTCAATGACAGCTGTCAGAGGGGAGAGCAGATTTAAAAGGTTTAGCGGAGCGCTATGATAGGCTTGTGAGAATAGAGCGAAGTGATTGGTTGAGCTGGGGAGTGACGCCCCCGATCACTTATTGAGAGGAGAGAGAGTAGTAACATGGAAATAGTAAATGAAGAGTAAAGAAGGTCTTCCTGGTTGAACTTGCGCTGAGCTTCCTTTGTATGCTATATAAAGATTTGCATCTTTGAATTAGTGAATGAGACTCTTCTTCTTACCACATTGAATTTGTGATTTGTACACATCTTATGTTGTTCAGTATAGGCAAACCCTTGTACTTTAGACATGGTGTCAATTACTGCATTTAGCCATGGCATGGCAGTACAGTCAATCATAAGAGCTGCGGTACAGAGAGGACCTCCACGTTCCTCTGAGACTGCCTGGTTGAACTTTATGGTATGAAAGCATAATGCATTCATTTGAGAAAAAGCACCTGGTCTTTGTTTTTAGAATTAATGAAATTGCCTTTTCAGAATTCTTAGAAAGGTTTCATAGAGATGAATTCCTTCTGATGTTTTTCTAAATTAAGGATGCCGGTTTATTTTTTTTTGGAGTTGTGTTTTGAGGAATTGAGAGATACTTGTGTCTTTTATTAAAGGTAGGGTAGTCTTGGAGAAACCAGCTCGAGTGCGCTAGAATTTGAAAATACACAGCCGGAACAAATCTGCCACTTCCTTACAGAGCCCCTCCTCCAACAAACACGCTTCATGACCAATGAGGGCACGAGATAAGTTTGTGCACAGATGGAAGGCTGACAGGCAGGTAGGCTTCCACAGATGACATGTTTTTATGGTTTTTTTGTCAAAGCACTTAAGATATTCATTGCTATCGGGATGTTAAGAGCATTCCATGGAATATAACAAAAAGTGTATCTCGAGCCGGTTTCTCAAACTTACCTACCCCACCTTTAATATAGAAGGTGTTGTTATATTATGTATTATTGTCCCAGCACTTTTAAAGTGCACAAATTGCACAGTTGCCTCAGGATCAGGGTCACTGTTTGTTGGAAGCTTCTCGCTGGACTTTGAGAAAAACATTTTAATGTGAAATTACTTCACAGTAATTTGAGATGATAATAATTTTAATTTTTCACATTTATGGATTAGATAGACAGTGGGATAAAAGGCTCATGTTATAGATCCACAGGTAGCTCAGCAGCCTTGTTCTTCATGTTAATTAGCATTACTGCTCCACTCCACTGCTAGCAAGGCCCCGAGTAAAGGCTGATGCAAAACTGTGAAATAATTTCACTAAAGATTTCAGAGAAACAGGTAGTCATAATAAAACTCCCACAGTGAATAGCACACATGAGTTGATCAGACAGCAGCAGCAATCCTTAGCCAGTTACTCACCATAACCGACACTTCAAGTTATCATGAAGTTAACATGGTAAAGAAGAAAGGTGCTTTTATATTTCAACTTAGGGTTTGAGCAGCAGATTGTGAGAGGGGTGCAGAGAAGAGGAGGGGAATTAAAATGGTGTAAAATAAGGCTGAGATGGATAAATAATTGCAAGGTTATAAGTAAGAAATGTCTGCCACAATAAGAAAGGCCAGAGAGATCTCACAAGTTAAAGTCAGCTCTTACAAGTTATTTAATTCTCCTAAATGTCAATGTATGAAGGCCTGACTTCAACTGACTATGCACTTTTGTTCAACATAGGTTTCTTCAGAATGACACCTTTTTAAAGCCTGGAAATATATAAAGTAATGTCAAAGTCATTTAAACCTCCGTGACCAAGTTGATCCACGCATACCAGCTACACTTACCGTACCTTTTGTGAAAAACATAAATATATATCACAATAAACAAACAACAAATATCACAATAAACCAAGCCCTATTCACAGCCTCACGTAAGACCAATAGTATTTTTGAACCTGCTTGAACACAATGAATCCCTTGTATCAACATCACCTGACGTCCCCCTCAGTCCCCGCCCCTCCCGTTTGACCACGATGTCTGTTTTATTCCACCAGAGGAAAATAAACATCTAAATCTGTCACTACAAACATAGACCATGGGAACGCTGAGTGGTTTTTTAGATTGTGAAAGTACCTTACGGTGGATTTTAACTTTGTTTAGGGGCTTTCATAAAAGCCCTGACATCAGTTTTATTTAGCGTTGACTGAGACTGATTCAGACACAAACAACTCGACTTTAGTGAGTAAAAGGAAACGTGTTAAAACAGGTGTGACAGTTACAAGTACGTCACCTCTCGGGCGGTTTAATTTTAGTATGGGCTGATATCACCGCCCACTCAAACCTGCATGGTGCACATAAGTTGGATAAGGACACGGAGGCATGCAGTGATTCTGGTTTTTATGTTTCTTATGACATTTGAAGCCAGTTTGCACCTTTTTGAATGTATTTGTTGTCATTTAGATCAGTGGTTCTCTCAACAGAAAAACGTGCTGTAATATATACGCTTTTCAGCATACAATATGAATACAAGTGAAGTACAGTGCATATATCCCTTCACAGAACTAAAGTATGCTTTTAAAAAAGGTTTAATGAGATGATGGAATCAAAGCTGAACTATATAAAAAGGCACATATGCTGTAAACCCAACCCCAGCAGGGGGGTCTGGGGGGATTAGAAATACTAACATAAAGTTGTACACATGGATGTAAAAAGAAGAATTCTACTGTAAAGTTATTCTCCGTGGGGACTTCCGGCAACAATCTTGATTCTGATTGGCCAGAAGACTCGAAAAAACATCAGTAAAGATATTTTATTGAGAAGATGATCACTACGTGACATAAGTTTTCAAAACCGTTTATGGTCTCCGGTACTTTCAGTCCAACGCCGACTGCATGCACAGCGTTAGAAAATCAAAGTTTGACTTCCCCCCCCCCCCCCCCCCCCCCCAAAAAAAAAAAGAATTCCAATTTCTTTTTTTTTCTTTTTTTTCTTCACTCGCACATCCGCGACCCACTCGAAACGGGTCCGCCACCCACTTTTGGGTCGCGACCCACCAGTTGAGAACCACTGATTTAGATGATATGATGTTGAAAGGTAAAGCATTGGGTGTGCTTTGTATCGGCTCGCTGCAGTTATTGTCTGAATCGGCAGCTCTGTCTAGAGGAAGCGGCTCCTTCCGTCTTTGGAAGGTTTCGGAAGCCGCTCGGTTTTATTGTGATTAGTTTTGTTGTTCTTACGTGAGGTATTTTAGGTTTTAAGGGTTCACAGTGGGGTCAGGCACAAAAAGCCAACGCAGCACTGAATCCAGTGTGAGGCAGTCTGCAGCAGGATACACATGTGGGTGTGCACTGTGCTCACTTCAAGACTTTATCCGAAGCATTTTCCCTTTGTAGAGGAAATCCATAAGTGCGTAGGTTTGCATCTTACATGTCGATATATGAAGCCTCTTTCAGACATCTTGTTTACCTGGAGTCATATCACTGTATTTATCTGCTGTCGGGAGACAAAGCCACTTTAGTGAAAGAGATGATTTTATATTTGTTAGAGAGAAACTTTTTATGTGAGAGCACTTCATAAAAACATTTCCCCCTCACAGTGTGACCAGGGCAAATTAGGCCGGATCTTGTAAACAGCAGAAATAATCGGACCAGCTGTCTCCCTTCTCATATTTCCAAATTTAAATCTTCAATAGCAAGTTACGCCAAATCTATTTATTTGATATAAAGGGAACCATGTTATGTTTGAATTAGAAATGTCAATATTTTATGCACCGTACAAGATTATAGCCTTAAGCTAATTGGCATCTCTCGTCGCTGGGCATGTCAAAACAAAAAACGCACAATAACAAATAGTACAAACACTGATATGTTGAGCAAGAACAAAGTCACCAAACACACACACAAACAAAGCTGCACACAACAGCACATCACAAACGTATGCTTGGCAGTTTAAAGTCACAGTGACCACTAGGTAGGATTCAAGGTCCAGAGCTTTTAACAGACTTGGTGAGTTTATTTGAAAGTGCTGCAGCTCCTCGCATCATCAGGCAGGGGCTTCCACTGGTTTGGGGCTTACAAAAAACACAATTACCCAAATGCAGTGCGAATACATGGTATGGTCCAATCTTACCGGGAAGTATTTGAGGATACAAATATTTTTACTGAACAAGTAGATGCATAGTCGCGTAGTAAAGGTCCTCTATGTCTGGACACTTTAACACAGGGGTGTCTAAACTTTTTTCACCGAGGGCCACATACAGAAAAATATACGAAGGGCTGGGCCACTCACTAGAGGTATAGTGCCTCATAAGTTCAGTTATAAGTTAGCAAAATCAATCAAATGTTGGTAAATGATGCTCGTGAGTGTTGGCAGCTCATCCCTTAAAGCAGAAACCTCAGATTGATTATAATAAGGAGAAATAGGAAGGGTAGATTTCATGCTTGTTATGTAAACAGGTCATTGGGCTTTTTTCTTATCAACTAAGACATGTTAGAAAATGTTTCCAACTTTAATTGACTGAATTTATTTGAAAAGTGGTCTTATTAACACATGAATACTACTGTGTGATATTTGTGTACATTTATAGTTAAGAAGTACAATATAAGACAAGTTTCATTTGTGGGCCATATTTAATTATACTTTTTTAATTAGCTGAGGGCCGATTTCAAAATGGTCCGCGAGCCGCATTTGGCCCCCGGGTCGTAGTTTGGACACCCCTGCCTTAACAGCTTGATGTGGACAGCAATGTAATGCATATCATGTCTGAAAGGGGCTTAAATAAACTAACTCTGAGCGTTCTCCCTCTATCTCTGGGCCCTCAGGAGAGACGCCCCAGCGGCCTCTCAGGGACCCGGTGAAGGCCAAGGGGGGGGCCAAGAGCCTGGCTTCAGCTGCGTCGGCCCCACAGAAACCCCCGCAGTACGTCTGAGGGGCCGCAGTGTGGAGCGCTGTGCAGGTGACATGAACTCAACACCACGCCTTTTCATCTCCTCCATCTCCTCCACTGGACTGAGGGGTTCTGGGATCTCGCCGATCGGCAGGTTCTTTTGTGAGTTCTTGAAGTATGAAGCAGCTACCGTGACCTTTCTGTTTACGTTGCGTCTCAGGTCCCGAGCCGTCGTCATATAAACATATCGTCTCTGTGGGAAATTGTTCGGATTGTGATCAGCAGCACCTGTTAATGCTGTAACTACGTCATGTTTATAAATGCACATGTTCTTGTCTTGCCATGTATGTAATTTATCTATTTTAATTTATTAATCTTATTTTCATGTACAACGATAAAACTCTTCTTAAACAGTTGCACACTTTGGACTTCAAGTAATACATTATTGTTATAGGTTCATCCTAGGGCTGCTCAATTAATCGTATTTTAATCGCAATTACGATTATGGCTTGCAACGATTACGAAAACAACGTAATCGAAATAAAACGATTATTCTTTTATTATTATTATTACTTTTATTTTTTTTTATTCTTTATTTTTTTATTGGTTGTTCAGTTGAATTATACTTAAAGTTCAGGGTAATCAACTGTTAAAAACATACTGTTAAAACGTTTTTCCTCCAATAAATTGATGTTTTCAAAGTAAATGGATAATAGTTTTTAATAATCGTGATATCAATTATTGACCCAAATAATCGATATTATGATTTTTGCCATAATCGAGCAGCCCTAGTTCATCCTCTGATACTGTGACTGTGTAACTTTAGTTAAGCTTAAACAACTAAAGGACAAGGATAAGGAATCGTGGAATATTCAAAGGGTGAACCCCTATGGTCCATTTCTTAATGATTTCTTACTTATTTAACATTTTCTGGGGTTGAGACTCTTCGTGTCACTTTCAAACACATCACTTGTGTGTTGTATGAGTGTCGGCACGCAGAGTCCTCTGTAGTACTGCACATAACAATAAAACACTTTGTTTAAAAGCTACTGGTACCGAAGCTCTGATAATCACAAGAAACCAAAGTGACCTATATTTTAAAAGTCATAGTGAGAAGGTTTTCTGTGTTCAGGTTGACTTTGTGATGTCTCTGTTTGACACTGAGGTTGTTAAGGAACACTTTTTATATCATTTCCTGTGTGTATGAAGCTGAAGTCGTACTGAATATGACATTTGAAAGATTTCAGTGATTGCATTCCCTTTTTCTAGATGGACATTTCTGGACTTTGCTCCTTCAAGACTTGAACTATAATAGTTTTAAATAATATTATATTAGATATATAATCATGTGATGAAGGAATGCTTATTTAGAATAATGCATGGTATATCTCGAGATATAAGTACAGAGTAAGAAATGTAAAAACAGAATGGTTTAGATTTGTAATTAAAAAAATATAATATATTTTGTTACTCATTCAAAAACATTTGAAACCAACCTTGCAAGTTTAGAGTCTGTTGTCTTGTTTTTTCATTGTGAAATTATGCTTTATTAAAATGTGATAAGTTATTGATTGAAATGTGCCTCTCTTGAGTTGATCACTTTCTCTGCTGTGACAAAAAAAAAAAAAACTCTGACCTTTCAAAGCAGTTACTATTCCAGATCAGTGTCACAGCTGCACAAACAGGAAGCCCTTTAACATCTGAACTCAGATCTGCATATTCCCGCTGCTTTGTTGTCACAGCGCTTCATAAATCATTCACCAGGCAATGATGAGGCCGCGTATGTATAAAACATTTTAATTATATTACAATGAGAGAATACACAATACCTTCATGTGTTTGCTAACATTTAGCCAGCACCAGGTACTCGTGTACACACACTCACACAAAACAAAAAAAAAGGAACTTATATATAACATCTTCTGAATGCATATTACACATTCGCTAAAAAGGAACATATTCACAGGTCTCTGGCACAGAACTCTCCCTTCTCTGCACAGTATGTCAGCCCAAAACTAACTCCTCTCACCCCCCCTCCACTACAAATCCCAGCAAGCCTCTGGGTACCGAAGATGAAACAAAAAAAAAGGAGAAAAGGCTGGGGGTCTGGATAGCGGGGTGCTGACCAAAAGCCTACAAGTACTTAAAGCTAGTCGCCTGAAATCACATTGCAAATCAATCTGCATGGAAGGTTTAAAAAGTGACCATTTCTTTTGGCAGGAATAATATTTAATGGAAGTGTCTTGTTTATGTAAGAACCACAGCTGAGCAATAGGATGGTGGTTCTGTTTCTGATTTCATCCCACCTCCCACCCTCTCTTTCTCTCTTTCTCTCTCTGCCTGCTGACTTCCCCAAATATCACACTGTGCTTTTGTGCTCTTAGAAAAAACCCAACACGCTGAAGTAAATCTCTGTGCAACAGCAACATGAAAGCAAATATCAAACCTCGCCTGTGCTCGCTCTGATGACTCTTAAATCGTGCTTTCATCTCAAAAGGAGGAGTCCCATAAATATGAACCTTATTTGATAAAGTAACATCTTCTGTTTCCTCTTAAAGGGGCTTTAACCTGATTGAACCGTCTTCATTTATTTGTACAATCTCTAAAAATAACTTTTTTTTCAAGGCACATCATTAAAAAGATTGTCCATAAACACTATCCATCCAGCATTCAGACTAAATGTTACCGCGTCCAGTCAGCTGTTCAAAGCCCTTCTGAGTGTGCTATGTACATTTTTCAATAATGCCATTTATTATAATCTCATATCTGGCCCTCGTCCCATTCACTCGGTCATGTTTCCGCTGGGAGGTTCTGTGCAAGAGAATCACTTTATGCATTAATCTGGTTCGCTTCGTTGTTCATTTCTGACATTTCTGATACAGTCATGTACAAATCCATTGACATAAATGTAAACTCTTGATGACAAATATAAAAAAAACAGCTTTTCAAACGTTTTTTAAACTCTAC